>JANRGW010030236.1:0-27329 GCA_024733675.1 Psilopsiagon aymara
AGGGAAGAGCTTCTGCCCAAGAGCTCATCCCAACCTCCCCCCCCAGCAGGCTAAAGCCATTAAATCAACACACCCCCCCCGTTTGTGACAGGCTGCTCAGGACACACTGCTTTCTGTGCCCCAGTGCAGCTTTGGTGTGAAGTAAGGGCTGAAGCCCCCATGGGTGGGAGCCCCCCGTGATGGCTGCCTGCCTGTGCTGCATCACCACTGAATCGCAGTGATTCCGGTTCATGAACAACCTTTTTCCCTACCGCAGGACCCATCTTGGAAGAACATTGTCCTGGGCTTCAGGAACCTGACACCAAAAGAGCTCGAACTCTTCCCTGGTTACAGGTATTTGGTGTGTGCTTCTGAGAGGCACTGCTGTGCTTTCCCCAAGGCAGGACAGGAGTGGCTGGGTGGTCCCGGACCCTCCCTGTCACTGGGCAGTGAGGATGGGAACCAGCAGGCACAGGAGAGGCCTTTCTTCATTATAGCTTCACTTGGAACAAGTAGGAAACATTCAAACCAACCTAAAAAGCACAGCCCAGCATGGAAACCATTCCAGCCCCTCTCTTACCTCACCAGACAGAGTCAAACTGGGGGAAGAAAACCAGCAGAAGGTGTTTTATACTGCAAACAGAGGGGAAAAGCCATGCACTTGTGTAAAAGGGGAACAGAGGTCCCAGAGCTGCAGTGGATGTTGGGAGCACTGGGAGGAGGATGCTCGTGTAAAGATGCTGTGGGTCCTGATGGCTTCCTCTGGTTTCAGCTATGGCTGGTTCAACACGGCGCTGATGTTGGAGTGCAGGAGGTACCTGCCCTGGCTCACCAACAGGTCAGTGCTGAACCACCACCGTGCCAGGGCAGAGGGGAGCACCCTGGGAAGCAGGGAAAAGGGGCTGGAATTCCTGCTCATTGCCTTTTCAATTTAATAGAGCCCTGGAGCCTTGCGTGACAAATGTGAAGGTTATCACAGAATCCCAGACTGGTTTGGGTTGGAAGGGATCTTGAAGCTCCTCCAGCTCCACCCCCTGCCGTGCGCAGGGACACCTCCCATCGAGCAGCTTGCTCCAAGCCCCATCCAACCTGGCCTTGAGCACTGCCAGGGGTGGGGCAGCCACAGCTTCTCTGGGCAGCAGTTATGAGACACTTGGAGCTGTATCTGGGTGCTTTTAGCTATGGAGTATTTGGGGCTTAGGTTTGTTCTTGTCACTGCTAACACACAGCAGTGCCTGATCTGCAGCAGAAGGCCTGGGCACCGTCTGATGCAGGGCTCAGCAGAACTGAGCACAGTCAGTAGCTCTGGGCCATTAGGGAAATGAACTAATGGCTGGAGATCATTAAGAACCACCAAAAAGACCATGGATGTTTATTGCAAGGAGCAACAAACCATACCTGGGTATCAGCTACAGGCACTGATCTGAACGGTTCATTGGCTTTTGACGGTCTTGCTCTTCGCAGGTTAACCCAGAGGGGAGTGAGGTTTTTCCATAAGAAGGTGGAGTCTTTCCAGGAGGTGAGTGGTGATGGAGAGCCAGGGCAGAGGGCAGACGAGGAAGCAAATGACACCAGGGGAGATAAAGACTCTTGTGCATCAAGCGATGGCTGAGAGAGGATGGGGCAGCACAAGCACTGATGCTGTGGTGTGCCTTTAAACTGCAACCATTCTCCTGCCTGCACACTTGGGGTCTCAGCAGAAGCCATGCCCTGGGTCCAGGTTTATTCATAACCACACCACTGGCGCGAGTGCGTGGCTACGCTGCGGGAGCCTCGTGGGCCCTGGGTACCATCCCTGAGTGCCTCCGTCTCTCGGCAGATGTTTGCCCAGGGTGTGGATGTTGTCATCAACTGCACCGGGGTGCGTGCGGGGGAGCTGCAGCCTGACCCAGAGCTCCAGCCCGGCCGGGGGCAGGTCATAAAGGTGAGGTGGGCGCTGGGCTCGGGCCCCCTCTTTCTTCTGTGTTAGCTGTGGACCTGTGGCTGCAGCCACGCTGGGATCAGGTCCTGAATCCCAGCACAGCCTGGTCACACAGAACCCTCGTGTGTGTGGAGGCCGGAGCAGAAAACATGGACCCTGTTCCTGGTGCAGGTCTGGGGGGCCCTCAGCCCCTGGGGGGAGGGCAGAGGTGTAATGATAATGATAAAAATACATTAAATCCTTGGGAGAAGAGGATGATTATTTGGGGAAACAGACCCAGGAAGGAAGATGCCCCCTCGCCTGCCTGCCTTCCCCTCTCCGGCAGGGGAGCCAGCGCCGTGATGTACATGGAGCTGGAGCAGAAGGGATGTCACCATGCGCGTCCCTGGTCACTGAGCTACCTCCTGAGCCAGGCATCCTCTTCCTGACCCTCTCCCCTTCATCTCCCAGGTCCTGGCTCCATGGGTGAAGCACTTCATCATCACACACGACATGGAATCTGGGATCTACAACTCACCATATATCATCCCGGGGTAGGTGATGGGCAAGAAACCATTCTGCAAATAGGAGCTTCGGATGCTCACAGCCCCCAGGCAAAGCATTCCAAACAATTCCTGATCATAGTCCTAGCTACATACAGATTCCTCTCCCTGTGCTGACTGCAGCTTGAGCTGCCCATCACTGGGCATTGGGCTGGATCCCAAAGGAAGCAGCTGAGTCCAGGACCCAGGGGCTCTGCTCCTGCACACCCACATTCAACCCTTTTGTCCTTGTGCTTCCCAGGGCTCAAGCAAGGCTTTAGAAGGGTCCAGCAGGTACAGCCACCCCCAGCATTAACCCACCTCTTGTCCTCGGTCAATCCACAGGAGTTTGGAGCAGCAGCAGCAATCCCCTTTGTGTTCCCACCAGAGCCATCCCATTCCTCCCAGCTCTCCCCCAGCCAGGCAGCAGCAGACCTGTTTGATAGAAGATGAAATTAGCTCTTGAGCTGCCCAGGCCAGGGCATTTCAGTGCTGACAGCATCTAATAACTGACTTGCTCACAAGCAGACACACCGGCTCCCTGCCTGCTCGGCGTGAGAGTTTCCCCAGCAGGAATATGGTGCACGCTTGGGGTGTAGCAGGATCCACAATCACAGAGTCCTCAATGGGACACTCACCACTGTTACCTCCTCTGGCTTTCCATGCAGGAGTGAGTTCACGGTCCTGGGAGGGATCTACCAGCACGGCAACTGGAACGAAGCAAACAGTGCCCAGGATCACAAAACCATCTGGGAGAGCTGCTGCCGGCTGCTCCCTGCTCTGCAGGTGGGTGAATCCACACCGCACCTGCATTCCAGGTGGATCGAGAGGCAAGGTCTGTAGGAAAAAGGAATTGCTGGTAAAGAGCTGCTGTGCCATGGGTTAGCTGGGAAGGCAGCACAAGGCTTTGGCACAGTGATGGCCAGGCTGCCAGCTGAAACTGCTCTGCCCAGTCACCCCTTGCAGCACAGAATCATGGAATCCCAGCCTGGTTTATGTTGGAAGGGACCTTGAAGCTCTTCCAGCTCCAGCCCCACCTTCCACTGGAGCAGGGTGCTCCAAGCCCCATCCAACCTGGCCTGGAGCACATCCATCATCTCCAGAGCTGGTGCAGCAGCAGGGATGTGGGAGATCCTGTCCCCACCCCTTGCAGGGGCCCTCATCTCATGGATCCCTCAGTGCTGGGACTGCGGGAGATAAGGAACAACATGACAATGATCAATGTGATCAAACATTGAACACTTCATTGTAAAGAAAGACATTCTTCTATACTCTAGCAGTACAGACTAGGCAACATTTAGTTGGTTAACATGTTTCGTGAGAACGTAAAGGTGTAGTCTGTAAGCAAGCAAGATTTACAGTCCAATTTAGCATCCTCCTTATCTTAGCTGCTTCTTATCTTCTAGTCCTGCATTCCTGTTTCAGTAGTTATTTGGGAGTTACTTCTTTTCCATGGTCAGCTGCACAGAGGCAATCAGGAGTTAACCTCTGCTACCTGGCCAGCTGCATATAGTTGCTTTCACTCAGAGCAGGCATATGTCCATTCTCTAAGAAGAAATCATCCACACTGGGACGTTTGGCTCTGTAATTCAGGGAAATGCTCACAGGCGCTGCTGTGCTTTTGCTTGCAGAAAGCAAAGATCGTGGGGGAATGGAGCGGCCTGAGACCAGCGCGGCCCCGGGTGCGCCTGGAGCGGGAGACCATCCACCACGGGCAGTTCCAGGCACAGGTACGCCAGATGGCAGTGCCATTAACCACAGCACTGAGCGTGCATCAGCCACCGTGAGCTTGACAGCGCAGCACCAACAGGCAGCTAACACTGCTGGGCTTCCACCCCACGTTCCTGCCATCCCCCTCTAATAACGGGTGAATCTTTGGGCCAGTTTCAGCCCGGTGTCGGAGATGACTGTCACAGAATCCTAGAATCGCAGCCTGGTTTGTGTTGGAAGGGACCTTAAAGCTCATCCAGTTCCAATCCCCTCCCCACGGACACCTTGCACTAAAGCAGGTTGCTCAAACCCCTGGCTAACCTGGTGCATCCAGCGGTTTCCTGTCTCTCCAGCAGCTTTTGGAGGGAGGGATGGATGGATGGAGCAGAGGGTCACTGAGTGCTCACTGGGAGGGTGAAGGATGAATCTAAAGGCAATAAAGACAGCCTTCCCAGCACTGATCCCTTCTCTTCTCCCCCAGGTGATACACAACTATGGCCACGGTGGGTTTGGGATCACCATCCACTGGGGCTGTGCCATGGCAGCAGCCAGGCTCTTTGGGAGCATCCTCCAGGAGAAGAAGCTGGCTGGCCCGCCACAGCCCCGCTTGTGAGCTACCCAGGATAATGGGGACAGGAGTAGCTTAGGAATCACAGCAGAAAGATGGGAACAACACAGTGCTGGCAGGCGCAATTCCTCCTGCCAGCTCTGGATCGGGTTCATAGAGTCTCATTTTTGGGAGCTGTCAGTTCGGTTGCTGTCATTTGCCACGTGGCCGAGTTCCCTCCACCCCAGCCAAGCACAACCTACCTAGAGGAAGTGCTTAAAACACAGCCTAATTGTCTGCTCCGCAGTGCACTGCGTCCTGGGATCAGTCTGCAAAGGGCAGGCAGGGTTCAGCTGAAATCCTGACCGTCCTGCGGCGCATCTGCACGATGGGACAGGGTCTGAGACTGAGCCCATGCCACCTGAGGTGTCCAGCGCCTGCTCCGACACCCAGCATGGAATTAGCTTTGCAAGCTTCCCCCAGGAGGCAAAAGCTCCTTAGTAGGAAGAAGCTCTGCAGCTCCCAGGGAAGTACCAGCAGCTCTTAAAGCATGTGCTGCAGTTACAATGGCCTTTCTCATGTTCGAGCCAGGACAGAGCACGGGCCCGCAGCACCTGGTTAGTGTTGCTGGCGATAGACAGCAGCAGTTGCCTAAAATGGGCTTCCCAAATGATGTTTTTAGCAACAAAAGCAACATGTCCCAGCCCTGTGCACTTGCCAGGCTCTATATATAGCAGAAGCATACCCAAAATAGCTGTTCTCAGCCCTAAAACTCCCATGGGCTCTTCAGTTTCTCATTTTCTCCCACCGTGAGACATGGAGCAGCACTGGAGCTGCCACAGTGCTTCACAAGGGATGGGGACTGCTCCAGGAGGGTCTGACCCTAGAACACAGACAAAAATGGTTCCTCTGTGACTTTCTGTGCAGTCTGATTGTGCTTATTTTCTGCAAGGCCACAGTTCCATAGGTGTGCACAATAAAGGGAATGTTCAAATACCTCCTGCGTGAAGCTTTCTCTTCTTAATGATGCCATGGAGAGGGCTGGAAATGCTGATTCCAGGGAAACATCCCTGGAGATCTCCATATTCCATGTCTCCACACATATTTTTCCTGAATATTTCATCCTGCAGGAGGAAGAGACATTGCTCTAGATTCCAAATAGACAAATGGACCTGGAATACCACTGTGGAACATGAGGTGCTGGTGGATAATGGCATCAGCCCATTAAGAACTCACAGTCCTGGACAGAAACAGGTGGGACTTCCTGGTGTAGCTCACCAGGTCGCTCTGTTCTGAGGACAGAGCAATGGGAAAGGTCTTACACCTTTGGCAGCCGCAGGTGGGACATGGTGGGGCAGAAGAGCCATGAGATTGAGGTTCAATTCTCTGGCACAGGAGAGGTGAAGGAGGCAGAGGGATGCAGCCGCTGCGCAGGGTTCCTTGACAGCACAAACCACCTCCTGCACCAGCAGATTTTATGTACTCACAGCTCTAAACAGCGCTCTCCTGGGATGCAGAACAAAGCTGGAACCACATCAAGTATCAGCAAAGTCACCCTTGGTGAGCAAACAGCAGCTCCGGCACTCAGGAAAACAGAGCGCACCTTAGAGATGTCCGAGGAGGCCAAAAGCTTCCCCTCAGTATTGCTCCAGGGCGCAAACTCTTCTGCACTTGCCCACTCCTTCCATTCCCAGGAATGGGAGGCTTCATCCCAGAGGACTGTCCAAGGAAGATGAATGCACACGGTGATGAGAAGGCGCTGCGTTAGTGTGAGAGGCGCAGTCCTCAGTCACCAAGTCCGCAGCAACCGCGTGTTTGTAAGTCACAAGACGTCAGTATAAGAGTATTACTTAAAGGGCAGAGGAACACAGTGAGGGGGATGTGCTTGAGTGGGTTTTACAGGAACAGGAGAGGTGAAAGAGAAGCTTACATTAAAAGGTAAATAACCAGAAGGAAATCTCCCTGCCCCGAAGTCCGAGCGCATGCGGAGCTGCCTCCTCCCAACACACCTTTGGGATCACACGCTGCATCACTGAAGGCACCACTGTGTTCACACCCACAGGCAAGAAGCCAAAGGGACTGGTTCTTATTGTCCAAACTGAATGAAAGGCAGAAAGCAACTAAAGACCCATAGGTAAGTGAATATTTAGGTGTATTATTGGGGAGGTTACTTGTGATTCCTACGACTTGATGTCCAAACACATAGAGAAAGAGTTGGAGCTGCAGCGCACTGAGCCCTCGCACAACAAGATGAATCTCAGCATCAAGACAAGGAGGTGGTGAAGTTATTGACCCTGCACAGACCAACCCAAAGCCTCTTTACTGAAAAAGCTATTTATTTGTTCAACATAAAATAGCCAGTGCGGAATTAAACGCTCCAGGGTCGTGTAACCTGGGAACAAAAGGAGTATTTTACAACGAGCTTCAGATACACAAAGTTCTTCAACATTAAAACGTATCCAGCTTAGAAACTGTACATTCAGACACAGGGAAACAGTCAGTGCTCTTGAGGAACAACGAATCCTCCCATCAAAGCACACTTGGAGATTCTTGTCCCCACACCAGCTTTGGATGCAAATATATCACTCGGTGAATCTCTGACCCCCCTCTTTCTGTTTGCTCTCGACTGGAATTCACGAGGATCTCCCTCTTCATTGCTTTAAATGAACAAGCTATAGTAATTCATCAGTGAAAAGAACTCAACAGTGTGTAAAACGATCTTTGGAAGCTTCTTATGTACATCAATGGTGTTGCCATATTAACAAAATATGACCTGTGGTTATTTATAGGCTATTGTGCATCAACCCAAATGCTGGCCAGCTTGCGGTGAACAATCCAAAACATCCTCTCATCATCAATAATGTGCATGGAACTGCAGAACCTGCATTTCAGAGCTGTTTCTTGAGCTGTGGCAGGCTCCTGACCACCTCCTCAGCTCACCCAGAACCCATGAGCATTCATGGGAGATGGTCCCAGGCCTCAGTGAGCTTTGGATCCTGCTTTAGGCATCACTGTCTCTCAACTAAAGACCCAGAGTATGAAGATGTCCCAGGAGGACCAATCTTGGCACTTATTCAATATATTTTCAATGCAGAATTCATACAAAGTGAAAAGCAAAAAACGCTTTCAATTATTTTCAATACTGTAAATGTCAGGGGTTAAAACTGAACCATTCAACAGCATCCAAAGGCCTCTCATTACCTATAAATCTTTACCTGGCAAATGTTTAATCTGAAGCATATACATGTGCAAATGTATGAGCTGTATCTGCTTCACCTAAACCACTCGGAGTGCACACTCTGAAGGCCATTGCAACGCAGTCCTTTAAACTGTTGAATATGGACTCCAAAACCCAAAGTGATGTATGAAGATGAAGAGTGGAAAAGCAGAATGTTAACTAAAGGCGCTTGATAACAGCTGCTGGGCTGAGCTGGAGACTGAGCACACAGACAGAGATAACCAGCACAGAGAAGAGCCATGGGGACAGACTGTGTTTTTCTATCAGCCACATCTAAAGTGGGATCCCCTGGGTGCTGAACTGCCCTTCCCCGGTGCTGAGGAAAGGGAAGCGTGCTCAGACCAACCGCATCTGGAGTCTGTCACTGCAGGAGACGACTGGAGAGACGCTTCCCAAACCTCAGCTCTTCTCAGCAGAGGGTACCCACACCCAGAACATCAACCACCTCTTTGGCCTTTGTTTATTACTCTGAGGCTTCTCATTTCCCTTCAGTGCTGCCACAAAGAGCCTAACACATCCTGGAGCATTGGACTGCAGTGCCATAACACCCCAAGTGAAAGCTGAACCCCAACTGTGCCCATTTGTATTGCACCCAAACATGGACTCAGTGACCCATTCCTGCCCCCCACAAAAGGGGCCTGGTCCCCACAATATTCCACTGCGCAAAACCCCGGTGCACACTGTGTTTGCATGAGACAACAGAGCACTACAAAAGTGTATTGCTTCCCAAAGCCTAGAGATTCAGTTTTAGTTCATCCCACTCACATTTGGTTGTGCATTCCAGAGTCCGGAATCCTGGAAACAAACTGAGACAAGGATGAGATAGGTCACAGCTTCCTCCTGCACAGCCACAGACTGAGATCCAACCTCCTGCCCAGCAAGAGGCTTCTGGCAAACAAGGCAAGCTCCTCTCCACCTGACCGCTGTTATATTCTCTAATCATCAGCCTTGAGGAGCTACATCTGATGGAGTTCCTCATCTAAGCTTGGCTCATCCCACGGTCTTGATTCACTTACTTCGACAGCAGCTTGACGCTGAGGTCAATGTAAAATCAGCAGCTACCAAGAAGTCCTGCCCAGCTGCCCCAAGGCCAGCTTCTGCTAGGAGACACCTGAAAGCAGCTCCATCCAACTGCTGTTAGCCTGAGGTGGTTTATCAAAGGTTTAGGCCACACCACTGCAAGAACACACTCAGGTGAATCGAGCAGAGACATAACTGGACCCATGCAGAAAACCACAGCGTGCATCTCCACACACAAAGAGACACCAGGACAGCCGAAGAAGTCTTCACCAGCAACACACAGAGGGCTCAATGTTTCTGGCAATGTTAGAGAAGTCAAACTCTGCTTCAAGCCAGGAGGATTTACATCTCTGTAAGGCTCCACCTCTGTGACAAACACCACTCCTCACTCCTCCACCTGCCTTGGATGGGAGAAACATCCAGAAAACAGATTCCAAGCAATCAGTGCTTCATTCCCAAGGAACTGGGATGCATTGGTTGGTGCGCCGCTGTCAGATGGTGGTGTCGATGTGCAAGGCAGGCATCTAACTCATAAACCCTATTCTGTAGTGTATGGAATCCACTGTGTGCTATGCCAGGGACACAATAAATATTAACCTTTTGGGTTTTAGGCATCCAGAGTACATGATTTTAATTACAGTTTATACTGAGTTGCATTCAGTTGGCTATTTGCTTGACACGGGACATTGTAAGCTGAAGAGCTGACCATGCAAGCACAACAGACTTAAGAAAACCCCCTTTCTGCTAAACTTCAAATGGTATCTGGATCAAAAGCCTCTCAATACAGAAGTGAAGTCTTTATGAGTGTGAGCAAAGAGCAGCAGAGACACAACTGGCTTGGGTTCAACCCCAAGGTTCTGCAGTTTGACACATGACGTTGGCAGTGACAGGATGGGCAGCTTCCTATGCTTCGGGGTTGGGTTTTGTGTGAAAGAACTTGCTCAAATCATTCATCCCTCCAGCACATTTCCGTGTCCCATCATTCCTGTGATCCAGAGGTAGACCTGGTGACCCCTGGGGATTGAGATCCTCTCCCAACCATCTCCTGTCCCCACTCCCTCTGGCTGGACTCCTGTAAGCCACGGCCTTTGGTTTCAATGGGCAAGAAGCAGGAAGCCGCAGCAGCCAACAGGCAACATCCACTGTAAACCACCAGTGTTAAATAGACTGAAGATTCCAACATCACCTGCAGGAAAAAGGCAGAAGATAGAGAGCAGCTCCCCTGGGCACTGTCACCGAAATAGAGACACTGAGGCAGCAGCAGAGGTTTTCATTACAGTACTGGAGGAGTGTTTAACATGCACTGCTGCAGACTTCCTTCCCTCAGTGATGACACCCAGCTTCTAAGCATCAACAAAACAGTGCCCTGAGGTGCTGCTGCCCTTATAGATTAAGCAAATCTGAGCCCTCTGCAGAGCCATTGGTTCTGAGAGTCCTGTCCCTGTGGAGCTGTGCTCCCCCAAACCCTTCTCTCACTCCTTCCACATCCCCTGGAGGTCTGTACCCTCCAGGACCTCAGCCTGGGATCCCAAGAGGAAGGTGGCCTTGCACCACACACAGGAACTCCCTGCCTCTCACAAATCCCATGTCCAGATGCTGGCTTCCAAGGTGTCCTTCCATCCATCCTGCAGCCTCCTGCTTGGTTCTTCATCCCCCAACAAATGGAGCAATGGAGAAAGAGGCAAATCCAGGGGTGAGCCTGAACTCTCCTCAAGGATCAGGCAACAACAGCCCTGCTTTACCACATCGTGCGCAGCTCGCCCTTGGTTTGGCCCTGGCAGCAGAGCAGCAGCTTCTGCCTCACCTTCCTCTGCCTTTGGTTCCCGGAGAAGGTTTTTACCTGTGCAATGAACGGGGTTATGAGGGCTCCCACTCGGGCCATTCCACTGCATGTTCCCAGCCCCAGCGCACGCGTGGCTGTTGGATAAACCTGGGAACAAAGCACCAGCCCATTAACACCAGCGGGAAGTTCTCTTCCCTCCAGACTCCGAAATCAATGGAACTCAAGAAGTGGAACTACAGCGAGCTCTGTCAGACAATGACAATGAGATCATAGCTCATATCTGGGGTAAGGTCCATTGTGAAGAGGGCAGACAAAATGACTTTCCCACCATGTTCTCACTCCCCTTAAACATTCTCATTACAAAAGCAACCTCCTTACCTCCGGAGTGTAAACATAAGCAGCCTGAAATCCTCCTGAAATAAAAGCTCTTGCAATGAAGAGCAGCACAGTAAGAACATTTCTGTGAGAATAAAAAGGAGAGCAGTGTTTGGGATGGTTCTGGACAATCTGTTTGTTTAACTTGGAGGTAAGTGCAACAAAAACGACTTCTTTTGGGTTTTAATGAACCCTCTGTGTTTGTTTCTGGACCTCTAATACAACAACGATGCCAAACAATCTGCATTCCCACAATCACATCAGTTTACCAAGTGTATTCATTCTTCCTGACAGCTGTGGACTATTGAAACAAGCAGCAACTGCCTAAAGGTAGCTAAATAAGAAGAACACATTCCATGTTATGAATGGTGCTAATAAAAAGATGGTACACATGAAAAGACAATGGGAGCACAGCTTAAAAGCTGTTTAAAAGACATGAACTTACAGACTGCCTGGATATTTGTGACCTGGTGAGGTTTTTGTCCAGTGCCTGAACAGGTTTCAAATCCCAGAGCTCCCCTCTGGCTGTCAGGTCATTTCCTTGTCCATCAGTCCCAAGGTACAGACACTGTCACATGAATGGGGCATCAAGGCCAGCTGCAGTCAGAGCAGCTGATTGGGAGCAGAGGCTGGGCTTGGCTGTGGGGCAGTGCCCTGGTAATGACTATCCAGCCAGCCTGGGGAAGCACAGGTAATGAACGGCAGCGAGCAGCGCAGGAGCCAGCTACCGAGGCTCATGACATAAGGTCTGATTTCAAAGTGGTCCAATGGTTCCCTTCTACTCAGACACACGCTCTCATTTCCCCCCTTGGATTGCTCTGTGAACGATTATAGAGAAGGGTTTCTCCTCCCCTGCTTCTCTGAGTTTCCTTTCAAACTGCTGAGAAAACCTAACACCATTCTTAATGCTTCCTCCAGTCGAGCACGACCTCATGGCTATGCAAGCCACCACTTCCAGGTCTGCCATAGCCCAGAGAGAACACAGATGAATCAGATATACCCATTGCTCACCGGGTTTTACTTACCTTCCAACGCAGAGAAACAGCAGAAGACTGCAAAGTGAGAAGACAACAAAGGACAGGGCCATGGTTTTCTTGCGGCCTATCCGATCAATAATCCAGAGTGTCACTAACACACCTGCAGGAGGACACAAGGGTACAGTTGGGAAGGGAGCAGAGGTGGGAATGGAGAGAGCTTTTCACATCGGCTGGCTCCTCCGGGTTTGAAATGTTGCTCTCCCTTTCTTTGAAGCACTTTGCCAGCAGAGGCATCAGGCAAAGGTTTGCCAATGGATTGCTCCAGCTCCTGGGGCCACATGAAAACAGCAGCTCTGTGGCCCAGCTGCTGAGTCCTGTTCCATGTTCACATCCCCACTGGTCCACACATCCACACACTCAGGGGCTACAGGCTGATGGAGGAGAGAGCAATCAACTCTGACATGTGTTGACCACTGCCTGGTACAGTGATTAGCAGAGTGAGTGCTGAAATGCCTGCCTTCTGTCCCATCAGAATATCTTCTGTTCAGCTCCTGAGCATTGTTCCCTACTTAATCTTCCTACTGCCAGATTTAGGGGCTCTTTACAACTCGGTGTTTTCTTCCCTGTGTTACTTACATGCTACCACCATGGTATTTCTCACCTGCTTCTTGATCAAGGAAACAGACCAAGCTCAGTAAGTCTCACACTGGTCAGTACTCTCTCTGTGCAACTTCTCCAGATCCCTTTAGAAGCTGATGTACAGCAAGTGTGGGGAGAATTCAAGCAGCCGAGTTCCCAGTGTCAGAGGTATCCCTGGTAATACTTCTCTTATCTTAGTATGCACCAGCAGCAAATCAGTCCTGGAAGCTACAGCATCAGTCCAAGAGTCCATACCCTCTTTCTGCCCGCTGTCCACTCACATCCCTCCCTGAACGACTGCTGTGCAGGACAGCCCTCCTATGGCAAGCAGCAATTATGCATATTCATCATAGACTTACAACTTCTCACCAGTTACATGGCTTCTCTTTGAGCATTTGCCCCTGAAACTATAATCCAGAACAGTGAAAGTAACCTGGCCATTGCCTCACGGTATCACTTCAGACAGATTAACACTGACACCCTGCATCTGAAGAGCCTGTGAGTACTTATGGTCTGTCAGACTGTCCATTGACATTCACTGAAATCAGCTGAAAATCACGACTGTGATGGACACAGAGCTTTGGGAGCAAGTTCCCCATCGGTTCACTCTGCCCCCTTTAAAAGAGTTCTGGAAAGTCACTTATGGACTAAAGTTCAACTGATTCTGCCCCTTCGGTTAAATTGTGACTCTTCTTCTGAATGCCCGATCTGCTGTTTGGATGGGATCCACAGTCAGATGGGCGACTGTGGCTCCACAAAGCAATTACCAGTGATCTTATCTGCAGGGATCACACAGGCAGCGACAGGAGCTACAGCTACTGCGTGTGCTGCAGTTATCAAGTAGTCCAAGCAAGGAGCTCCAGTGCTGCAGGAGATGCACTGGCATTAGGCCAGAGAGAAGAGCCCATTTCCCTGCTTGCTCCAGAGCCCATTCCAATCATGCTGAGCCACTGGCAGTGAAGAATCAGTGCTTCTTATTACCACTCACCAGGGAATTCTGACAGGGTTGTCCAGAGCAGGTCAGTGTAGTCCTCCTCTGTCAGGTACTCACAGGTCAGGCTGCACTTTGCTTTAACTTCTTTCCTCTTACTGGATACTGTGGGAGGAAATGGGAACAAAACAAGGACTTCATGTACTTTGAGTAACCTCTTCCCTGCTTACCTTCCTTTGCTCCTGCTTTGTCTTTATCACCCTTACCGCTGAAACTGATGGAAGGGATGTACCGACAGGACCCCACTGCACAGCACACGTGTTCTACCTGGAGGACACACCTGAACCTGAACAGTTTCCAAGGGCACTTGTGGCAGGATGTTACACCTCTGCAGCCAGCACTATCGGAATGAAAACTTACCCTTCCTCACCAGCTCTATAGGCTTAGCTGCTTTTCAGTCCAGAGCTCACGACATTGGACAGAATTCACATCAACAATTCAGTTTATCCCCGCACAAACTGGGAGGCCAACACCGCAGCTGTACTTTGAGAGGACTCAATAATACTGTGTCTTTGTGAAACCAAGTATCTTGAACGGATGCGTGCTCCTTTGTGGAGGCTGACCAGAGCTAGACCTCCCCAATAGGCACTACACTGGTGTACAAGCTCGGAACATGTCTTTCCCCAGTACTATCCCTCCTGTTTCTGTAATTTTCCAGCTATCAGCCAGTCCCTGCTAATTACAAGTGAACACAACCACAGCTCCCCTGAGGTCTCAGACTCTTCAAACCTCTTCTGAATGCAGCCAAAGCACTCTTAGTTTCTTGAACACAAAAACCTGCACCGAAAGGGCAACACTCCCCCCCCCCCATGATCTTTCTTCTCAGCAGGGCATCCCATCTTGAGGGATGGCTCCACAGCAGCTCTCTCCGAGCTAATGAGGCCTCTCAAATCTGGAGCCCTGCCTTTATTCCAGCACTACTTTCTTAAGAAGAAAAGTACTTTTCTAACAGGGCTCCCTTGAAGGATCTCTTCCTGCTTTACACTTTGGGCTCACAGACACTGCAGGACCCCTCTGCAGTGTTCAGGGGATGAGGAAGAGGCTACACAACCCTTTCAGGAGATCCCTTAAAATCCCGGCTGGCAGCCGCAGCCCTTTCCAAACTGCAGAAGGGGATCTACTAAAAGGACATTCCACCACTTAATGGGGTATGTTTAAGAGAAAGATGGACCAGTACTCACTGCTGCAGACGTCTCCTGCTTGGAAGAACTCTGTAGTTAATAAAACTAACCCATAATATGAAAAAGCATTGGAAAACCTGCAAGGAAGAAAGCAAGAGAGGAAGTCTCAGCTGGCCAAAGCTGTAGGAAACACAGTGAATCACAACTGAGCCCACTGTGTGAGGACTCTGCTTAAGTGCTACCTCGAAGCTATTTCCCCTTAGCATTCAGAAAGTGACAGGGCAATTAGACAGGGAATGCTGCTGATGGTTGGGTTTATAAATCACAAATCAATACAGGTTGAGGTTTTTTGCTGTATTTTAGTGACACTGTAAAATACCTCCATTAAACCGCATTTAGAATTGTGCTGGCGCTGAGCCGTTTGTATTTCTTCTTACCATATAAACCAGAGTAACACCGTGGTCCATCTAAAATGGGGTGTAAAAAGGTCCCTCATTTTGCCTCTGTCTTCCTGTTGAAAAGAAGCAGAAGTCAGCGGGTCAGGATGCTCCCTGGTCCTGGGCTGGAGGATGCAGAGCAGCGAGGGATAACACAACACAGTCCTACGTACTACATCTCAGGAGGAGCGTAGCCATAGACTGAGCCACACTGGAGCTGGGACCCAAGTAAAGAATTCCTCTGCCGAGGGGAATTCTCCAGGAGCAGAACAATACCGGAACCAGCGCATGCACAGGGCACACACTGCTCCCCCCAGGAACCCGCCAGAACAAGGTGGGGCTGCAAAGAGCAGGACCTTGCCATGCACAGGCTGATGTGATTCACGTGGCCCAGGGCCAGCTCCTGTGCAGCACAGCAGCCCCTCAGGGCTTCTCATCGTGGGGCAGGCACTGAGGGGCCAAAAGCAGCCCCCCTGCGAGCAGCCCCCTTTTGAATGGAGGGGAGGGCTCAGCCCATAGACCTGTGGTTGAGCAAAAGCACTTTCCCACCCCACCCTGGAAACAAAACCATCCCAAGCTTGGCCCCTGCTCCTGCAGAGCCCATCAACATTACCAGCACTGAACCGAGCCTCTGTGGCACACACAGGAGCTCAAATCCCCTCTGATGCAGCCCTTCGGAAAGCAAACCTCCACCCCTGGTTGCAGAGATGCAGGCTCCTGCCTGGCTTTACAGTTCTGCTCTTATGCAAATCTAAAGGTTTTCCTCTGCTGCCCTCCCCATGGGCCAACCCTGTAACTTTCTTTTCTTATAGAAGTCTCTGCTCTGTGAAGCTGCTTTGTGCGTTGATGGGGTGCTGAAAAGTTGGCCACGTAAAGCTGAAATGAAGACGACCCCAATGAATTCATACAGTAACATGCAGCCCAGGAGCAGCAGCCTGAATCACTCCATGCACCAGGACGGAGTAGGAGGTTGCAGCTCTCCCACTGCAGAGCAGCAGGATGAGATTGAAAATGAGCTCAGGAGTCGAATTCCAGCTTGTCTTTGGAGTTCGGATCTCGGAATTCTGATCCGAGCCCTTCAGTAGCCTCAAGGTTTGATTTTCTTTCATAATAAGGGCTTAGAGTGAGGTTAAAGAACATCAATGCCCACTTTAAAGGCCCTTCTCACTTTCAGGATTTTCATGTAATTAAAACTGAGAAACCAACTCTTCCTCCCTGTGGAAAAGGCACAGACAAACACCTCCCCACTACTGGTTCAGACAGCACAATTAAACTTCACATTGATTAATTGCTTATTAGAACACATATGAATGCAACCGTTTCACTGTATCCCACGCTATTAATGTGCCTGTACATACCTGCCTGGAAATAATGAGTTTTCCCAAAGGCATCGGGGCTCCGTTTTCCGTTGCTATCCGCTTTAAAGTGGCAATTGCTTTCTCCTGATTTCCAGATAACACATCATACCTGGCACTTTCTGGCAGCCACTAAGAGAGCAAAGCACGTCAGAGGCACAACGGTGGCAAGAACACAGCAATAAACACACTGGGGGGCTCCTGTGTGGGCTCGCAGTGGGAGAGCTCAGTGACTCCAGCACTAACTGCATTACAGAGCTAACCTCAGGGATTCAGAATCCCATCTCCTCCCCTGGCTTTCCCCTGCTTTCACCAGGAAACCAGAACTCCAGGCTCAAATCTTTCCCTTCTGTGAACTTAGGTTTGTTCTCAAGGCATTTTTGCAGGCTCTTTACATGCGGGACACGATGCTCTGGGCTTTCCCAAATGAGCATTCCCAAGCTCCTTTTAACAACAAGCATCTGTGTAACTGGAGATATGTCTGAGAAACAATGTCAGTGACTGCGGAACAATCGGAGCTGCTGAACAGCCTGACAATGGCACACATCTTTGAGGCAAAGCTGTTGCCTCACAGAGCACTGATGCTCAAGTTTAACTCCCATACGCCTTGCTTTAGAACACCTGCACGATACAGGTCTGACCCCTGATGTGGGTGGGGGTTTTAAGTGGAAAATAAGTGTAAAAGTGATGGTTTTGACACAAATCAAGGGAATAGCAATGGCTTTTAATGAAACGCTGATTCCACTGAGCATAGTTACAGCGAAGTCACTGAACTGGAAAGGTTTCCAGGCCTGATTTGGTTTCACAGAATTCCAACCCACCACTGTCCTCCACCAACTACAGTCACATAGACAGCTCTCTGGAGTGCTCTCAGTAGCACCCTGTTGAAACAACAGCATTTTTGCCACTATTTCATCTGTTTCAAAGAAGACACCAACAGAGAGCTTAAAACTGTCCTGATTTCCTTCAGTCAGGGTGCAGGACCAGGTAGAGAAGTGATGGAACATGGATTTGTCTTTGAAAGAATACCTACAAAACACAGGACAGCGAAGAGCAGAAGAGGGAGGGCAGAAAGAACGAGCAGCCAGCGCCAGCCAAGCGTGGGCATCACCACCACTGCTAGAAGGACTTCAAACACAGTTCCAATGGCCCAAAAGACCTGCCAAGGGGAAGAGAAACAGCCACAAATGAGAAGTGCCCTTCAGGCCTCCTGCTTCGTAGCATTCCCAGACGTGGGCTCTAGGGACAGGGGAATGCCAGAGACCTTTCAAACACAGGCCCCTGTATGGAAACAGAGTCCATTTTCAGGGGGTTCGGTTAAATGCTGCAGGAGCTGAAAGGTCCATTTCTGAAAGCCCAGCATCCTCTTTCTCTATTCACTCATGCTGAGCTGTCGGTTGCTCCTCATAAGCAAGAGACTCATCACATGCTTTTTCTACAGCACAATTCCTACTGATTTATGTGTCTCTGAGTATTATTCCCAGCAACCACCATGAGGTTTATGGTATGAGTTTTTCTTACCAAAACCAAGCTATCAAAGCCACAGAGTTTGGTCCCGAGATGAAAGAAAGAATTGATACCTTCACAGCAAACAATGGAGCTGGCATCCTCTTGCATATCCTGCCTGTGCAGGATAATTTGCCTGTAGATTACGAACCCACTTAGCTCATTATTTAACACTCAGAAGACACTTCTAACCCAAGGCTGCTCAGAGGCAGCCAAACTGTGGCAGAACAAAAGTGACACAGAAAGGAGGAATTCATCTACTGGATTCTGTTTATGAAATGTTAATCAACCCAATGGAGGACTTGCCAGCAGGCATCTGAGAGCCTGGCTTTGCATTGAGAAGCTGTTTGAATGTGGCCAAGTTTCCCACAAGGATGCTCCTTAGCAGCACTCTGTCCCTTCCACCATTCATTACAGGGCTGTGAATTTTGCCTTGAAGTATTTATAGGGCAAAATTCTGCTCTCTGTGACTTTGATACATTTGGATTGAATAGGGGGAGCTGAATTTAGCCCTGCATTTACTGAACAGTCAGTTCTCCCCTCTTCGATACTGAGTTCAGGTGAATCTCCCCATGAAATCAAGTGACACCCAAATGCCCCCGTGTGCAAACAGCAGTAACTTACCCAGCACTGGGTGCCAGTGGTGGAGTGCTACATGAATGCTTTATGCTGCTTTGGACCTGACCTACCACTAGTGCATGGTGTAACCTCAGCTCCCCACTCACTCGGACAAGCAAGAGCTGACTGCAGCTGTGGGTGACGTTTCTGGTCAGTAGGATTGAATGGATGCAACCAAGAGCAGAATTTGTCCCTCTGGGGACACAACCACACTGCTCACCTCTATTAACAAAATGCATTTTGCTCTGGCTTTCATTGGAAGGAATTCAGCGTACAAGGTTACCCTGTAAAGAGTGAACATTGAGAGAAATGTCATGTTAGCACAGAGAGAAATGCCACGCTAGCACAGGCAGAGAGGTTCAAACATGCTCTTTGCCTTTTAATGCAATTGCCAAGCCTACAGCAGTACCACAAAGCCCTTTAGTTCCTCACTGCAGTGGAGGACAGAATTTCCTCTGTGTGTGTGATTTTGTATCCCTATAGCTCTTAGGTAAATGCAGCAGTTCTTGCTGCATGTTGGCCCCTGGGACAGGCATGAGAACTGCTCCAGGGGATCCATCAGCATCCAACACAAACTCTCGCCATGTGGAGTAGTTCTTCAGGGCTTCACAACTGATTCAGTCTCCCACATGAGTCTACGCTGCCAGCTTTCCATCCCCCAAGAGGTGAACACGTTCAAGGTCTGCTCCTGTTACTGCCATAAAAGCATTTGCATTCTTGTGGGGATTCAAAGAGAAATCCCCTCACTGCAGAGCCTTCGTTTCAGGACTGTGCCAGAGAGTAACGGTGCAGCTTCTCTGGGAGTGTTTCCTGAGGATGCACATGAGGGCCAGCAGCCACCCAAGGCCCTCTCGTCTGCTGCAAACCATCTGGAAGACTTGCCGCTCTTTGCTCCTACTCTTTGCATCCCATTGACTCATCCTGTTCCTGCTCCCGAGCTCCTCAGGCTTTCTTTGATGCCTGTGACAAGACTCCTGCTAACTTCACAAGCAGCGGGTTGCTCTCTGAGTAGCTCCCTAGAACTCAGTTCACCGAAGTTGCACCCAGCGTTCTATAAAATCAGTGCAAAGAGGGAAGTAAAATCACATAATGAACCTGGAGCAGTCCCTATATATCACAGCAGGAAACAGGAGCTGATTAATGCTGTACACACCTTCTTTCTTATGAGAATACTCCACATTGGTGTTATAGTTGGAACAAGAAAGTGATGGAATCCACTCAGAGTTCTGTAACTGGCTCTTCTTTGCCTCTCATTAAGTCCTGCAGCCTTCGTGTGTTACCTGCCCCTCCGTAAAGCATCAGAGGCTGGGCTGAGGCCGATCAACAGGCGCACCTTGGAACATCATTAATCGGTGTTTGCAGAACAAGGTGTTATTGCTTTGGCTTTGTTGTTCTCCTGCCTCATTCCAGTTGTGCTCAGTGGGAGCTGCACGGCAGAACCTGCCCCACCGTTGGTCAACACGCAGCAGGCAAAGGGCTTCCCTATTGTACAAACACGTTACTCTGCGCAGCTGCTACAGGTGGGCAGGAGAGCAGTGAGGCAAATTACTGATGCTGTGATGCTCCATCTCCGCTCTGAATCTTTCATGTGGGAATGGCAATAGACAAGACAGGATATTGACTTGGCTTCTGAAGAAGTCTATCAGCCATCAGTCAAAGCAAGACTGACTATTCTGAAATAGCACCTCCATGGGGCAAAATATCCATTATTAATAAGGATAAAAGACTACATGGAGAGAAAGTGGCTCTACTCTTCCCTTTACATTTATAATTGAAAGCTTAGAATAGAGCTATTTATTCCAGGTGGAAAATTTAGAGATCCCCCTTGTCAGTGAATGGACTGACGCAGTAACAGAGGAATACCCTGATGCCGCCTTTCCATCACATATCTTTGGTGCTCCAGGTTCAGGCTCTGTGAGTTTGGAATTCCAACTCAGGATCAGACATGGAAGTTCAGGCTCTGACTGAACAATACTCTGCAGTTTCACAACCCAGAGGAAGCGCTCAGCTCTACCTCATGGAGTTTAGGGTACAATCTATGCCACAACAAGAGCATGTTGTCCCTTACGGGCTCTGCCTGTATGATGCAGCAATGCAGACTGTGGGCACAGCTACAAAATGCTGTCTGTTGCGTTTTACCCACTTCTAGGTGGGCTCTTTGGGGCTCTCATTTTCACCATGTGAGAATGAGAGAAGCTTAAAAGGACTTCAGGCATATAATATAACACAGTTAGGAACCCTGCTTGTGCACACAGAAGCCTGTAAATCTGATCCACCCCAGTGATGCATTAGATTAGGTTCAGAGCCTTCTCAGAGTTCCATATATTAGTTCCAAACTACTTAGAATAAAACTGATTTGGGACAACTGAACAGACACACGGCTGCAATTGAACATTAAGCACCCAAAAAAAATACAGAGAAAAGAAAAGAGAAAGTCTGGATTGTGAATATTTACTTACGACTGAGGCACTCCTCCAATCCCAAAGCCCACCAGGCCCCGCAGCACCAGGATCCAGCTGTACACCGGTGCGAAACCACTGAGGATCCCATAGTAGAGGGTCCATAAGACGCTGATCTTTAGGCCCTGTATTTAACAAACAAGCATGAGGAAATAAGTTTCTGCTGCAACACAAATTAACAAAGTGTAAAGCAGAGCCTCAAATTCCTCTTATTTAATGGGAGGTTTGCTCTGTTCTGCTTACGACATGCGGGCTATGACATTTGTCAACATCATGCACCGAAATTCCCACACTAGAAACATCAGAACATATTGGAGAAGGAGCTGAAGCCTTACTGTTTTCCTCCCATACTGGTCTGAGATGTTTCCCCAGAGGGTGGAGCTGGACATCATTCCCACAAACACCACCTATGAAACAGAGAAGAAACCTTCCCCTTTAACCACAAGGCAAGTGCAAATGTCCATGTGACAGCAAGGAGAATACATGGTCTGAATGGGTTTAGACCTACTGAACAGTAGCAATTTACACAACACAAGTGGCACCAATAGCTAAAGTGGCATATGCTGCAAGAAGGGTCCCTAAACTGGTTGTCTAATCCCTAAGGGCACTGCATGGTTCCAACATCATAGCATCTACTTGGAGGTGGTATTACAGGAGCTCTGCTTGTAAAGATGGTCCCCCTCGAGCAGTGATCGCTCCCGGTGTGTCTATGCACAAGTAAGATTCAGTGTGGAGAGAGAGAAAGGTTTTCAAGAAAGACAGAAAAAATTTACCAATCTTTATTAAGTTAACCAAATTATTTGAACTTAGGATGAGTCTGAGCCAATCACATGAAACTTGGAACCTGAAACTTGGAACCTAAGACTTGCACAATTCCCTCACTTCGCACTGAGTTTCATTTCTTCAACCTCTGACTCTTAAAAGGGACTCATATATTCCTCCAAACCAAAGGCAGTCTGAAAGGCCATGAACAGACTGAACTTAGGGATGCAAAGCATAATGTCTGCATGACAATGAGTGCAAAACCCTTACAGAACACAGGAGCTGTCAGTTATTTTTCCTACCGATGTGAGCAATGCAACCTGCCAGCTCGGTAATCGCCACTCACAATGAAGCTGAGGAGCTAGGATACTTAAAATCATCATTTCCATAGCATCTGCCATCTAGAGAGGTGGAAAAAAACAGGAATTAGATTGACATAGCAGTCAATAAGAAACCTTCTTGAAATCACCCTTGTTTCTGCCCTGTGCCATTCCCACCCTGGAGGTGAAACAGAATAGGTTCAGCGGATGTACACAGTGTAGAGAAGCTTCACTGACGTTCTCTAACTGACAATCATGCAATTGACTTTGATAACAATGACTTGCCCATGCTAATCCAGTAATAACAGAGAGCTTCCACTGGAACTTTCCAAATCCAATGGCTTCCACCGCATCTTCCACCAGGAAAGTATCTAGAAAGGAAACAATTCCAGTGCAGAAGTGTATTGCTTTCCTTGCAGAGCCATCCTTTGAGACAGGATTTGCTGTGAAAGCAATCACTGGGGAGTCTACTGAGATCTCAGATATATAACAGAGGGCTGCTCAGCTTTATACAGTTCCTAGGCAAGAAAAGCTCTATGTTCTTCAGGAACTACGATACACACATATGGCGTGTACATTTTGATATTTAAGTTCTCTAAACCAGTGTAAGTCTCAACATTTTAACCCCTCCAGCAGTTTAACAAGTACATTTGACACAGCACAGCTTGGAGCTGGACACCCTCACAAAGCAATAGCGAAAACCACAGACCAAATCTACCTGCTAAAACCAGGCAGAGGGGTCACAAGACCCCAGACTGTGCCTTTAGCGCAGGCATTCCATACCAGGGCACTGAAGCTCTGCGCCACTGTAGCACCACTTGCACTTCCACGGGCAATGTGCCAGCTGAAAGGGTACACAGAACTGCAGAGTTGATGCACTGAGCCTTCTGAGAAAATCACTGAGCTCATTCCAGGTTATTCGGGCCTCCCATTGCATCAATGCGCTAACAAACAAGTCCCTGGGAAAACGGTCATCCTACAAAATGTTAGTATTCCTAAGGGAAAGACAACAGCTCTCTTCTGAATTGGTGGTGCCTGCAGGGCAGGCAGCCCTGCTCTGCTGAGAGAGGCTGGGATGTGCATTCATTCTGCCCCTCCTGTCCTCTGGGCAAGGAGGTTTCATGCTCAGCCTTTAAGGAGAGCTACGAGTAAACCTGGCAGTGCTTAAGGGGCTCAGATCAGTTCCAAAGGAAACCAAGGCAAACCTCCTGTAGGAAAGAGGTGGTGACAATGGAATACACAACTCCTTCAAAGGGCCTATTACTTCTAATATAAAACCAAACCACATGAAGCATCCCTCAGAGATCGAGGTAACTAAATCATGTTTGTCAGGTGCAATGTAATTTGCCTGTGTTATTGTTGCCTTCTACCTGGAGATCTTTAACGTCTCTAAACCCAGTGGATTATCCTGGCTGCAGCCTGACTGCAATGAAGAGGCCAAACCTGACAGGAGAATGCAAACCTACTCACCATCAGTCGGGTTGGCAAATTCTTTCGGCACTGCGGCTCCATCCTCCAGCTCAATGGGCTCTAGCTCCGTCCGAACACCCTCAATCTGGATTTCATGCTCTCCTGAAATGACATCCTCATCCGACCTTGAACTCTCCCCAGTGCGGCGAAACTTGACCACCCTAAGAGCACACGAGCAAGGATTCATGCTTCAGTGGGGCTTCTCCAGGTCAAGCTGTGTTTGTGATCATAGAGTCATGGAATGGTTTGGGGTGAAGGCACCTTAAAGTTCCTCCAGCTCCAACCCCTGCCATGGCAGCGACACCTTCCATAGAGCAGGGTGCTCCAAGCCCCTGTGTCCAACCTGGCCTTGAACACTGCCAGGGATGGGGCAGCCACAGCTGCTCTGGGACCCTGTGCCAGCGCCTCAGCACCCTCAGCACCCAAGAGCTCATCTTGGTCTCCCCTCTGCCAGGTTAAAGCCATTCCCTCTACACATCAGTGTAACTCTCACCTCGGAAACAGACAGTTCCTTGGACTTCAGTGAAACAGCTCTTTGGAAATAGATACAGTGAGTCCTGCTACTGCCTCTTCTGACTTCCAACATCTGCATTTAATTCTATGATAGAGTAGCAAAGAGCCTCTTGAACTTCAGCTTAATCCTTTAAGGGTCAGCAGAACCAAACTATCAGCATCCTTGCCAAGTGCAGCTGCAGCAAAGCGACAAGGAATGACATTTGTAAGGGTGAGCTGAATGACTCTTCCTACTTGGCAATGTCTCAACTCTTTCTTACACGTGCTGGTGACACAAGTAATGTTCAAAACAAGGGCAAAGAGATGGGCAATCTACTCCTGTAAATGGACCTTGGTCCAGTGGTGGACAAAAGGATGGAAAAATAAACACCTCAGTCACTCTCAGTTACAAAGAGAAGTCTTGGCCACCACCATTCAGCCCACCTTAGGATTTCACTTTGGTACAAACAGTGATAGAAATCAGCATCCTCAGGTCCTGGCACATATACATATGATTTCCATGACACCTCCCATCCGGGCAGTTGCATATACTCTCTAATGTTGTTCTGGCAGTAACCTGGATGGAGAGAGCAGCCCGTTGGCCGTTTTGTGAGGTTCTCACCTTTAGAACAAACTTTGCTGGTTTGGAGATGAGGGGGGTGATTCTTTCAGCTAAACAGGGCATTGCAAGACCTGCATGGGGCAAATACTCCTGGTGCCACTTAGCAAGGCTCGATCTGCAGCAGGGAACTGGAAGCTTTTCCCTGGCCCCTACCTCTTGGCAGACAAAGAGAGCCACAAACTGTGTTTCCTAAGGCAATGTTTGAAGGTCTCAGCAGAAAAACACAGAACAAAACCTCAGGCCCCTTTGAAATGAGCAAGAAAGGCCACTGAGTGCAGTGAAGGTGACGGTTATCTCCGGTTCTGACCGAGGTGTGCAGACATCCTCCGCTCAAGAGATAAACAAGGAAACTCCTCTGGGTTCAGGGTCCTATTCAGTTCCACAGAGAAACTCAAGCTTAAATTCTCTGAGGCTTTTACCCTCAGCACAGCTCTCGTGGGTTGGAGTTTCTTTTGCTGACCCTATAGGACAAACATAAGCAATCATCACTCTCACCTGAAAACTGAAGATACAACCCTCATATGACCTACAAAATACACCCTCTCAGCAAACACATGCTGAAACGTGGCTGCACACAAATGACCTTTCGATTACAAAGAGCAATTAATATCCAAGTCCCATTCAAGTCTTATTTGCAAGAGCTTTACAAGCGTCCGGTTTAACGACATAAGATGCAAACTTCTCTATAGGTATTCTTTAACAGGATGACTCTTGCTGTAACTCAGCAGCTGGGTGCGAAGTTCTCTGAAGACATGGACACCTTTTCCCTGGATTTAGGAGGTCTGAAGCACTGTCTCTCCATGGGATATGCCTGAAAATCATTCATACAGCCTCCACTGGTAGCTGATGTAAGCCACAGGCAAAACAAAGGTGCCAATAAAATCCTTCTGGATTCTATAGCACCCAATGACAACCCCCCTGTATTTGGTGTTTGAAGCAGCCTTTTGGAGCTGACCACGCTGGAGATGGTGGCTCCAGATGCTAAACAACTGACTGACCTGGAAAACTGCAATACCCCAAAAGTGATGCGAGCACAGAGCTCTCCGAGCACATTCCCCATCACAGCAAACACCAACAGACGTTTAGCACTTAGGAACTGATGAGCCAAATTGACACCAACGAAGAAAGAAGCGCCCAGCGGCATTTACTGCTCCATCCCTGCAGAATTCCTCGCAGCTGAGACGTCTGAGAGAGCTGCAGTTGTTTGCAGCACCGAATCCATCTCATCACACCCACTGCTTTCTGTGGGTTATTAGGAAAATAGGAATTGGGGAAAATGGCCTCAGGAACTCCTGGTTTATTCCTTTCACTGCCGAGCTGATGGCACCCAAACCAAGCATCTGAAAAGAGCCGGAGCTCGTGTCCTTTTCCACAACTTACTGGGAATGTTGTGGGACAGTTTGCTCTGTCATTGATGTGAGCTCATTAATAATTCAAATCAACTTTAAGCATTAATTACCTGTCTTGCAGTGAATGATTTATAAATAGGAATATGCTTTGAAGCACCTGATAATGGAGCTTTAGGAGAACTGCTTTTAAAGGGAGCGTTTTGCGGTCCTATAGAGGAAAGGAAATGCTGGCGTGAAGATGCTTTTATCACCTTTCTGCACAGATCCAGCAACCACATCCCAACAGTAGAGAGTTCTTGGGAATACCAGCATCTTCCTGGTGCAGCAATGTTTGCTTCTCTAAGACATGCAGTGGGCAAATATCGGTGGTACTCACCCCAAACACACCTCTGCAAAAGGGCTCTGAGCTGCCATCAGCTCACGGCATGAAGGAGGGAGCCGGGAAGATGCCTTCCCCAGCACAGCGTTATTTACGGATGCAATCCACCTTGCAAATGCAATGGGAATGCTTCCTCCTAAATAAAACCCGTTGGGGCTCCCATGGTTTTATCCCTCCCCATTTCTACCGCCACCAAGTTGGTGCAGAAAATAAAGCTTCAGCGGGTTTATGTAACGAAGGGATCCGTGCGTGCCCCCGGGATGCTGAACCCGGGCAGCTACACAAGGAAAATGGCCTGCTTCCCGGGGCCTAAGGCACTGCCTCGGGATAACGCTCGGGAACACCGCCGGGATTCCCAATCCCCTCGCAGCCCGCTCGGAGACCCCGCGCATCGCGCTCCCGATCGCCGCTACTCACGGCAGCTGTCTGAGCTGGAATAAATCATCCTCCATTGCCGGGCTGCGTCTGCGGGCGCTGCTCTCATCGCTCCCGCATGGCGGGGCGGGCAGGGGCTGCGGGAGGCGGCTGGACAGCTCCGCACCGCTCCGCGCCCGCGGGAGCGCCTCCGCTCGGCTCAGCCCGGCTCGGTTCGGCTCAGCCCGGCTCGGTTCGGCTCAGCCCTGCTCCGCTCGGCTCAGCCCGGCTCGATTCGGCGCAGGCTGACTCCGCCCGGCTCAGCCCGGCTCGGTTCGGCTCCGCCTGGCACGGCTCGGAGCGGCTCAGCCTGGCTCGGCACAG
>JANRGW010030238.1:0-35408 GCA_024733675.1 Psilopsiagon aymara
AAAATACAGATCACATTTTTCCCTCCATGTCAGGATGTTACCTTTTTCCCTCCGTGAAACAGCTCTTTCCAATGAAAAACAGCTTCATGAGGACATTTGCTGGGTGGCTCCAAAATGCAGCGAACATAACCCTCTTTTCATACCAGGAAAACAAATTACTTCTGGAATAAAGCTGTGCCTATGCAGCTCTGCATTTTATCTTCACTTAAAACTTACTCCTGAATATCTTTATACCAGGGAAACATGCTTAATTATTCCTGAGTAATTTTGGCTGCTGGGCTGCAATAGCTCAAATTAATGCTATGTGGGGTTTTGTTGATGATGTTTCTTTCATTTGAAATTGTGCCAAGGAGCAGGTTTCCCTCTTCCATCTTCCCCCTCTACCTTTTGACTTTGAAGCAGATCCTCTGTGTTCCTTAAACAAACACTCCTCTGAGATACTTTTTACAGAGTGGCATGTGCACTATGAGCCAAAAATGGCATTAATGCATTTTTCTTCTGTGGCTTTGGAATGACACGCATCTAATGTGAATGTGTGTTGCCTCGGAGAATGCTCTGTTTTCTATTCTTGCATTTGATTTTGTGCAGCTGGGAAGCCACGTTTCACAGGTGGTTGGGAAGCTTATTAGATTATTCATAAATGGTTTTCTTTCTTTTCTTTCTATTCCCAAACAATTAAAAACATGTGTCAAAAGAGGCCTGCAATACTTAGAAGCACTGCTGACATCTCTTTCCCAGTTACCTTTTGCTGTTTTCACTTGGGTTATACAGAGCCTGGAGCTGGTACTTGTGTGAATATGCTGCTTACACATAGACACAGCTCCAAGCCCCCATGGGTCAAAGGAACAAGAAGAGCATGATGTTCCTGTTGGAAATAATTGATATATATTAATGTATGGTTTATCAGGGATTGCTGTGTGAGAAATTTCTGTTTGCTTTCCTGGGAATGAGCAGCAATCACAGTAATAATTATCGTAATGATGATGAATGTTTTGAGGCACTTTTCTGCTGATGATCCCAATGCTGTGACAAATTCTGGGCAAGCAGCAATTTATGTGAAGATGAATTCCTGATCTATGGCAGTCTCAAAAGAGGCACATACAGCAGGAAGGGGAAAAGTACCGAGGGAGTCACTGATGGTGAGAAGGTCAGCTCCAAACCCTGTTAGCATGAATCCCCAGCTGAAATTCAGTCTAGATTACCAGGCTTTGCAAGCCTCCATCAGGATGGTCCCAGCCATGTGTGAGCCAGATACCAGCTCTGCATCTCCTCCAGAGGAAGACTCTGGTAGCTCTCATGTGGCCTATTCAGCTTCTGGCTCCCAGAGGAGCCAAGGCTGGCTTTTCAGAGGTGTTGAGCTTTGACTGGCTTAGATTCAGTCTGTGCATTACCCCTTGTGAATAGCCAGACACTGAAAACGTGAGCTGATTTTCAGAGAGGAACTTACAGCAAAGGAAATTAATTCAGTGTTTTATATTGTACAGAGGCTTTTAAAAGTGCTTTTGTTTAAAAAAGAATTAGAATTCATATTTGGTTAATTTTAAAGGATTCATGCATGCAATGGAAGGAGAAGGGGTAAAAAGATCAGTACCAGAAATAGTAGTGTTGACAGATGGCGAGCACAGCAAAAAGGTCTTGTGGATATACTCTTTTGCTGATAGCAAAGACATCAATATTCTATAGTCTTCAAAACTCTTGAATTCCTGTCTTTAGGGCTGACTCCAGGAGCAAACTCCTAAACCCCAGTATGAGTCCAGCCCAGTTCAAACCTACAGGCAGAGCCAAGAAGCACTGCAAATGGACTTGGGAGAGGTGTCCAGCATACATACAGGTTGTGGTGATGGGACATCTTTTGCCTTTATCAGGTACAGAAGCAGCTACTCATATGCATAATCCTGTGGTCCCAAGTAAAGCTACTCACCAGTATTCACCCTGCTCCAGAGCATCACTCATCCCCATGCACACTCAAGGCAGAAAGCATTGTCTTTGTCTTCTTCATTCTAAGTGACAACTACATCACCCTGTTGGCTCCCACAGTCAGCCAGTAGCCCCCTCCTTTTCTTGAACTCTTCTGCTGCTAAATTATTCAGATGCTGAAAAGCTTCCTTTTAAACTGCTCCTGGCTTCTTAGTACCCTTCATGCATCGCAATTGTCTGCATTGTCTCCTTCTCTGCCTTGGGGTCATTTCTTATACACAGGAAACAAGAACAGGATGGCAAAGTTTGCATGAAATATCTATTCTTGCCTGGGAGAAAACGCAGACTGCTGACTCAGGCTATGCTCACAAACAGTCCAAACACGGCGAAATATATAGCCCCACCGCTCCTCCAGCTGCGCATTTTCCCACTCTAACCATCTGCCACGGCTTGTTTGCACAACCAGCCTCTTTGGAAATCACCCACCTTGAGGAGCTGCTCTCCGAAAATACCAAGGGGAAAAGGCTTTAAAAACACTTTGGAAGGCAGTGGGTGTCTGAGGTTGGGTACATACTTATAGCTAACCTCAACCTAATGTATGCTGGAGTTGTGAAATGTGCTGTCTGCATGGGAAAATGTCCCAAATAGCAGCCTTTTGTCATGTGTGATGGGGACACATGCACTGGTGGAGGCTGCCATGAGCTGTGCTCCTCGGTGACCTTCCCTTCACAGACGGAAATGAACTTCTCTTCATCCTGACGTCTGCGAGCAATCTGAGGCCACTCCATACCGCACAACTTGGTTTCCTAATGTTTTGGTGAGGAAAGATCACGTGGGATGAGCCAAATGGTATTTTCCAGTTTGCCCACAAGTCTCACCTCTGGTTCTAATCACTTTGTGGGAACCAACAGCATGTCTATGGGATATGATCAGAGGAGAAACCAGATTCACTCAGCTGCCCTTTTTTCCCCTAAAGGCTCTTCAAACTTGCATGAATTCCCACTTTCCAAGTGCGGAGTTAGCGGGTAGTCATGGAAACACCTATGGCAAAGAAGCAATTTAACAGCTGACTTACATGGAAGTGAAGGAAGAAACCTGGACGCAATTAGGGGAATCTGGATTAATTCTGGAATTTTATTGTGCAAATACCAGTCTTCTTACCCCAGAAGGCACCAGCTTTCCTCTCTGAAGGTCTGCTCCTACTGTCTTAGCCACTTTTCAGCTATTCCACTTGTGAGTTTTGTCTTCTGAGACATTTCCCAGAGGTTGAGGAGAGGTAGACTATGCTTACAGGTCTGTCTCTGATGGCCCATGTATCCATTGCAGGTCACCGGCAATGTCACTGCCGAGAATGCATTTTGCTGGCTTAATCAAGGCCAGATTCCTTGGGAAGGCTGGGATCCAGGAGAGAGATGTCAGCCGCATCCATTCAGCGTACTTTGCACAGCTCCCATCTCTGCCCTGCCTGGGACTATCCCCAGTAATGATGCTCCTGCAGATACTGTGAATAAAGCTCCAATTAACCTCAGTGAGATCAGACCTTGTTCGGCCCAGAGTGATCCTGAAAATGCCATTGGTCTCTTCTTTTCCGCTCATGGGTTCCTCCAGGATCATATCACTTCCTTTGCCTGCAATGGAGGTGGAAATGCTTGCTTATGGTCCTGTAGGATCACTCATCATCACCGGGAGGCACAAATAAATAACAGTGAATGTGCTGTTTATCAGAGTTAAGACTGGGGTTTTAATTAGCTAATGTAAGGAGAAATATGTTGGGGTTTTGTGGGTGGCTGGATTCCTGTTGGTGAAGTGAGAAGAACACCCTTCTGCCAGCAGCTGTGCCAGGGCTTATCTCCTTTCCTCCACTTCTGGTTTATTAATGTTAGATCCTGCCTGATTAGCTGAGCTGCCAACATTGCGTGTGCTTCCCTGCTCATCCGCACGGATTGCTTTCACAAATGGTGCAATCTCTTCTTTCTCTAGTTACTCTGCAAATATCATTTTATAAGAGCATGTTTTCCAGTCCTCCCAGCTGCACTGAAGTGGCTTTTCCTGTAGCAAGAAGTCAGTCCAAGGTTTTGCCGCAGCCTTGATGGTTCCGTTGGAGCTACAGGGAGCTGTCAGGCAGACTATATACTTCTCTCATGTTTCACTCCTAGATCACTCTTTTTGTGCAACTTGAGCTCTTTATTTTCCTCGTGCGGGACCTCCAGTCTCCAATGCAGTCCATACACATCCCAGTTCACCCCTAGGACTCGGCAAAGCTCCCCTCACTTCAGGGAGCTGGGAAAAGATGAGACTCTCCTATTAAACCTAAGGAGCACAGTTTGTGGTAGAAACTGCAGGAAAAAAGCTTTTTCCCCATTCTTCTCCCCCCATCCTCACTGTGGGCTCTGCTGCTCACTCACATTTTCCCAAGTGCTTTATTGACTTTATTTTCATGTAGTCAAGGAAGCAACTCACTTTTGGGGATTTACATGCCTTTGAGGTAAAGGCAGAGCAGCTTTGAGAGGTGAATCCTTCTCTCTTCTGCCTGCTTTGTGGCTAGCCTTACAAACCATGGGAGAGGGATTTGGCAGCTTGAACCTTACAGCCTTTTGTGTCTCTGTTTGAGCTGACACCTTTCCTTTGAAATGGAGAACGTGGTAAGTGGGTTTTGCCCAATGTCTTGAGTCTTAATCCAACTTTTGCAAGGGATTCAAGGTTTTTGTGGGCAGCTTCTTTTTTATTCCTCCCCTGACCCATTTTGCTGCTGTGCTTGGATAAATAATTTCTGCAGGGTAGGAAGTGCAGCCAAAGTAAGGAGATTAATGTCTTTTCTCAGTATCAGTCTCAGATTCACTCTGACACTAAATTGAAACTATGCTCAGACACATTGGAAAAATATCACAAACAAAAACTGCATGAAGAACCTGGCTCCAAAGTGGCTCCCCAGTTACTTATGCTCCTGGGGTAAAGTAGTCCTTTCATTCGGAGTATAAAGGCACAGCTGGTATCAAATCTGGAAGCACTTTTCACCCAGACTTCACCTGGTGGCCTCATCAATCTTGTATGATCGATTTCTCCCGTGTTGTTCTTGTAGAACTGCAAGCAAAATGGAGCAGCAGAGGATTATTGTTTTGATACCATACCACATTATTCCTGAGGGAGTCCTGCAAGGGAAAAGGATATTATTCCCTGCTGGAATAGCATCCTGGGTGGCTTGCAGGATGGAATATCTCAGGGTTTGCTTTTGACAGTCCTGCAGTGAGGGTGGCTCTTGCACACACAGAGACACCCATCAGTCAGCTCCTGAGACTTCAACATTTTCCTTAGACCTTTTAATCTAAGAAGGAGAAATGCAGCCCAGGACCTCCTAGGAGATCTCAGTGGGTTTTGGCTACTATGTAGGATAGCAATGGGATTCCTGTTCTGATACCAAGTATCTCCTCGTGTTCCTACCTAAGGGCTTTGCAAAGAGAAAATGAACATGAAACAGCCATATCTGAACCAATATGAAATATGGAGGCACCCAGTGTTGTTCTTCTCTTTTGAACCCTCTTTCTTTCCACTTGGTCCTTGGGTGATGCCATTACAGGAGAAATTGTTGGGTTTTTTCTTGTCAATGATATACACTGCCGACACTCCAAAGTAGCCCATCTGTAGATCTTAAGAAGTTGAAGTTATGTCTTTCTTTGCTGACTCTAGATAATCAAGTAAAACTTTGTCCATACCCAAAGGACATACAATAAACAGAAATTCAGATAAACTGGAGGCAAAACATAACCTCAAACTCATGTTTGGTTGGTGTAAATACAGATGACATTTTCACGTGTCATTGCATTTCAACTGATTCAATGTGTTGTTCCACCTTGCCCATACAGCACTAATAACTGTTACAAGTGGTTTTCTAGTACCTTAAACCAATCTGGTAAGGAAATTTTATTCCTTCTCAGTAACACCTGAGGTTAAAATACTCTCTTCCACAGTGGAAAAGACTGTGAAACATTTACTCATCTTCCATTATAAAAGCCTTTCTGGGGATGAAGGGGAAAAGGGGAAAGTAATGTTTTCCAGTACTCAGCAAAGCTAGAATGTCATATGAAACTTCAATTCATCATATATTTTTAATCCTAGAGATCTGATCCGAGTAGGGTGGTATTTATGCATTGTGTATCACACACACATAAGATGCTGCTCAGAAAAACACAGACTTGCCAGGAATTATTTTGCACTTGGCAACTTACTGCATCCACATATTGACATATTAATAATCTTATATGTTGAATAAGTAGGATGGACTCCTGCCAGGATTGCATAGCACAGTGGATCGGTATGCTCTGCTGCCATTCAGGTTCCCCTGTGTTGTCTCTCCACCTTGGATTTCCACAAGGAGTACTACAGATAGCAGTGTCCCTGTCCTTCCTGATAAAGCACCATTGCTGAGTTAGGTGAGACATCACGTGCCTCCTTTGGGTTTTGCATCCCCTTTATTGAGTCCAGCATGCTTTGGCCCCTTGAGGGTTAGGGTTTGGCAGTTCCCTGTGTGAAGATGATGCTTGGTGAGCTGAGCCCAGGCAGGTGCACAGCTTGGTGGACCTAAGCCCAGCGCCACCTCTTCTTCTTCCCACAGCTCTGTGCCCTATCAGCACAGATTTATTTCCATGCTCGATTTGTAGGAATAAAAGAGCCAGATAAGAAATATGTTTTTAATAGCAATGTCACCAATGAATGCCGAGGACCTTGATAGCAGCCATTAAGTAAAAGCAGGGGTGGAATGAGCATCATTTGTCTGTTGCCAGCTTCTCTCAACTGGCTTTCATTTAGAGGAGGAAACCCCCTCCCCAGTCATTGCTATCCAGGTAATAGTGAAATATATTCGTTGTCAGCAACAGGTCAAACTGCAGAGATATGTTATTCACAGCAAGCTGACTTCACATTTTCTGAGCTAAATGCTGTATCCCTTTCCTCAATTATTCACATATGTTTTCTGGTTTAATAATAACCCACATGCTGTCCCCTAAAGAAAGCTTGCAGCTTACAGGCTTCATGATGTTCAACTAGAATACATAGGTCTGCTCAGCCATTTCTTGTTTGAGAAGCCAAACCAGTGGAATCTCAGGATAAAATTAGGAAAGGTGCCATATATACACATAAAAATAAACAATTAACTCACCAATATGATCTGATGATGCAGCTTCAGTGGAGCAACTTAAATAAGAAAGAGCCTGATGGTCACACCATAACAGCTTCCTCCCAGCACAGAAAACACTTGATCATTCAGCTTATTTGGAGGCGGCTGCTACTGTGCTCCAGCACAACATGCTGCATTCCACTGTGAAACAGCATGTATGTAATGTTACATGATAAATGGCTATGCTTGCTGTTTAGCAAGTGCTTGGTAACTTTGATGTATGGTTTTGTCTGGTGTGCAGCATGTGACAGCAGAATTGTCCGGGTAAATGAGTGTGTGCTCTGGTCTAAGCAAACACATCATTTCTGTTACAAGTGCTGGAGCTGTATGGCAGATGTCTGTCCTTCTTGCTCTCTTTCTTTCTTCCACCCTCTCTGCAAATGACTCTTCTGACTACATAGATTTGGACTGCTTTTCTAATTGCTTGGTTGATGCATTTTATTACCCCTTCAATTCTGTGTGGGTGCAAGATTTCATTCACCTTCAGAAGAGCAAAGGCAAAATTAAACTTGCAAGCAAGACCTGGCCTTGCATAATGCCTCTTTGTACACTGCTTCAGAATTACCATATAAACAATGATCAGATTCATAAGCAGGCTCCACAGCTGATTAGAAATAGAGAAATTATGGTCTGTTACACCATATAAAAGCATAAGGATGCTAAGAGTGGAATACATCTAGGAAAAAGGGAGTTCAGTGGCAGTAGGCATAATTAGAAGTAGATGAGGAGTAATTTATGCAGTTAGGGATGTGCCAGGCAAGAAATGAGGGGTGGGGATGGCCTTGGTCAGAAAGTCCCATTCCTGGAATCTCCTGCTCACATCATCATTCATGTCTCATTCTCAGCTCTGTGACAGCAGGGAGGTGCTAGCTCAGGAAACATCACCATGATGGGTGACACTGTGCTCATCATCATTCCAAATCCTCTTGTCAGGTGTTGGATCCAGTGAACTGGGCTGCTCACCAGAGGGGGTTTCAGTTTCTGATGGAAAAAGCAAACATTGTGAGAACACAGATGGTGTTGACGTAACCAAACCCCATGCTCTCCCTGGAAAACAGTTCAGTGGGAGATTTCTGACAGGCACCAAATACACTTTCAACCCAGATAGCTTAGTGATCCCTCAAAGATGAAAGACCAGGGAGTTTCAGATTCCGTCCTCCCATGCGTCACCTCTGGGTGATGGCTCAGCAGTCAGGCATCAGACAGTGTCCTGTGTCTCATGAGCCCCCGCCTTCTTAAAGAGATCACTTTCAAGTGTAATGCAGTAAAACCTCATATGATTTCCATATGTCCTGTTGCCTGAATATTTTGCAACTGATTCACGATGAAAAAAAAACCTTTATAAACACAGTATCTTGACAGGACCAATTCTAGAAGTGGCAAGAGATACCATAGCAGAGACTTTGAAAGGAGGTCTCTATTATCCAGTAGCGTTTTTCACTGTATGTCTATGAAATTTATATCAGTGAGTCACATCCTTTCAAAAGAAAGAATGAAAAGTGCCCTGTAGGACAGGTGAGCTCCTCCCCAAGCCACCCCAGGACTACTTAGCTCCAGAGCTGCTTGCAACCCTGCCAGCAAGACTATTAGCTGAACAAGCCACAGATCCAGATGCCTCGGCTGGGAAAGAAAATGATCCAAGCTTTGACATATGGGTTTTGCTACAGCTGTAGCCGCAAGCTCTGACTCCTTTGCTGGAGGACACAGAGGGGCCAGATGGAAATAAAAGCAACGCCACCACTGCTGCCCACAAAACCGGACGACTCGAGGCCGGCGGCAATGAAAAAGCATGCATACTTCTGACAGCACGTAACTGGCCCTTGGAGCATGGTTTCGGGGGTGACATGGCTCTCAGGAGCTCCAAGTGCTGTGCACAGGGTGCAAAAGCCTCAAGATGTGCCAGCCTGAGGCTCACAAGCATTCCCTACTGGAAGGCTCAAGCTGTTCTGTTTAAGCTGGGGGCATATCCCTCCTCTGTGTCAAATGGCTGATACTGATGTTCAAGATTATTTTTTCCCCCAAAAACAGTCTATATTTTTGGTGTCTATTCTGATATTCCTGAGAAGAACCTACTTTCTGGAGAAGGTTGAACACATGCTTCTCTGCAATCCCCTGCCTGGAGCCCCAGGGCAACTACTACCGCCTCACAGACTGTAACTGCGACTGCATCCCTGGAGCCATTCCTAGTCCGGTCCATCAGCAGAGTAATGTGCAGTGTGCATCTGCCACACTTCAGAGATGTGGGACAACCTGTGTGGCACAGGGACCTAGTGCAGCAGCCCAAGCAGAGGAGAACCTGGAGCAGCAGTGCCAGGATCAGCAGCAGCTTTGCCCTGCTCATGAAGGCTCTGGCTCTTCTTGCTTCATCCAGTACTGAGTTAACAACCTCAGCTGTAAACAAAATGAGTAGTTTATGGCCTCATCTCAAACACAGCATGGATTTCTGCTGTGTGACCCAGTCCTTTGCGTATTCTTTTAACCCCTCCTGAATTTGTGCCTCACTTTCTTCCTGTGAAAAGCAGAAACATTCCCCTCTGCACCAGAACTCAAATGTAAGAAGTGCTCAACCGCTCCAAAACAAGATATTTCAAATGCAAGTTCTTCAGTGCCCAATCTGGAGTTATGTCCAATAGTGTCCCTAGTAATAAGAATAATTGCAAAGCTGATGAGCACTCGAATGACTGAGCTAGCCTGGAAACCCTACCCACTTTTGCAGGTGGTATCAGACCTTGATGATTTAGACTGAGGACTTCAAAAGCTGAAGAACAACAGCACCTTGGCCCTAGTCACTGACCCATGGGACACCAATGGATGTGGCTTCTCTACATGGCACACAGCTGATCTGCTTGAGTCCAGATGGGATTTAGTATTGCATTGGGACAGGACACAGGAGATCAGTTTTCCTTCATTTCTCTTCTTCCTATGTATTTGCTTCCCATCTGGTTGAAATGCATCCCTACCTTTGACTGCAAATTGGAAAGATAACTAATGTTATGGCAGGAGTCATTATGTATTAACTGCTCAAAATGCCCAGGAGAACCTGGTTAGATTGCATGTTTTCAGTGTGAAGGCTGGTTCAGCTCTTTGTGAATTTGTAGTAAATCAGCACTTAATAATAAGAACAAATGTTTCATTCTCACTTGAAAATTAGCATGGTTAGAGGCTTGTAACGTGTAGATTTCATGCAGGGGCTACATGGCGGGAACTTAAATCTGTTCCATTTTCATCTATAATTTAAAATGTGTCATTTTGATCGATGAATTAGTAAAGGAACACAGGATAATTTTGAAACTACCAGCTTAGTAAAGTTGTCTGACCTTGCAAATAACCTTTCCAGTTTAGAAACCTTTAATAGCTTAGCTATTAGCTAATCTCCTGGGAAGCATTTTCCCTGGGCAAAACTAGTATGGAAATATAACACCAGTAATAAGGTTTCCATCTTTCTTCTATCTTGATCTTTTTAATTAATTGCCATTCAGTAAAAACACAAGACTGGGAGGCAGGGGATAAAAAATCCTTGCAAGAGGAGGGCAGGAGTTAACTGTAGGCTGTTTCTATCCTTTACCTGCCTTTTTTGCATAGATTCATTAGGTGCTGAAATATATCAGCAATTCTTAAGGCATAACTGCTGCTCGATTGCTTGACACTTTTGGCTGAAAGCTGTGAAATAGATCACTTTGTAATGGAAAAAAGCTGCTCCTGCTTATAATGAGCAAACATTTAGAAACCCTGAATGCTTTGCAGGGCACCTCAACAAGCCCCAGAGAGCCTTTGTGCTGCAGTTGTGTTGTAGGTGGTTCCTGGGTTTTGTGGGCTATTTCTTTTTGAGAAAGGGCAGTGGTTTTTCCAAGGCTAACCATGGATTGTAAGTAAGTGATTTGTTAGAGGAGGAAAAAAAGAGTCACATGTAAGTGAAGAGGATAGGGTGGAAGTTCATGGCCCAGGTGAAATGCGGACTAACAAGTAACACAGGTCTCGGGTTCCTAAGCATCCCACTTAGTTTATTTTCCCAAAGTTCCTAGTGCCGTTTATCTAATGACCTTCAAATACAAGCATTATGTTGAATTGATGGGAGGCTCTCCCTATAGCTTTACCTGACTGATAAGAGTTCTCATTTTACCTTACATGCGTTTTGCAGTGTGTTTCTCCATGCTCTCAGGGGAGTGGGGGGAGGAAGAAGCAAATCTGTTTTCTAGGCTAGAAAAGTGTAACCTTTCCATTGCTCAGCTACCTGGCAGCCCACCTTCAGGTTCAGTTGACTGCATTCCCCTTGCAGTAAGGACAGGGCACCCAGGGAAGCCTTGGGTGTTTGCTGTGCCTCAGGTGCTGCTATCCCCTCTGTTTCACCCTTTTAACCCTATTAACTATTGCTGTTTAGTAATAAGAAACCAGTGGCATGCAACTGAAATGAAAGGTCCTTTCAAACCACAAATATGAATGTTTCCATTTAAAAAATGGCCTTTTTTGTGTGTGAGTGAAGAGTTTAGTAAAAAATACATTTATTTACCAGCATTCTGCATCTTTTGCTGGAACAAAGGCATCCATCACGCAGGTCATGGCACTGTTTGTGTAGTAATAAATGACTCCTGGATAAAGAAATACAGAATTTTGATGCAAGAGAATGGTGCCACAGGGGCTTCCCTCAGGCTCACCTGTACCTGCTGAGGTGTATTTTGCATGTCTGCACTTAAGCTGTTTGGCTACGTAAGTGAAGGTAAGTCCCTATCTCAGCACAGAGACACAACCAGTATCTACCCTGGCGCTACCTATCCGGGTTATTGATCTCCAAACACCTATTTCCCTGCTGAGACTGTGCAGATTCCAACTGCGTGTGATGGAGTAGGCACAGGGCCCCACTCTGTGGGCTCTGTTTTCAGTGAAAATGAGCTTCATCCTTGCTTGGTGACTGGTGTTGCTGGTGACCTTTGAACTAACACTTAAGCCCCTGGAGCACAGAAATTAGACTTCAGTCTGGAAGAACCTCTGCTCCAACAGATGACCTGTTATTTTATCTTGAGCAGCGGCAGCCGCGCAGGAGCGTTGGCACATGGCTTTTAGAGCTAATCACTCATGCTCTTAGAGGAGAGCAGGAATTTCCCTCCCTCCCCCTCCAGCAACCTGGGACTTTAATGTGTGTCTGGATCATTTCAGGCTGATCCTTCCTTAACTTCTTCTATTTATTTCCTCCCTGGCTCAAACTTCTGATGCAGTCCCTGGATATCTCTAGCACACATGATGGAGGTTGTTCACTTCAGCCCATTGAATCCAAACCCTTCCCTACTGCAGGTCCCCATTATGTTCCTCCATGAGTCACCTGCAGTGTTCTTCATCCTTCTAGGATCTCCTCACTGAATCCTGAGTCTCCCACAGCAAAACTCTGTCTTCTTGCCTTTTTCACCACCATTCATCCCTGATGATGCACAAGTATTAAGCCAAGCAAGAGAAGAAGCACCTTCCTTACCTCCTTTCTCTCCTATGAAGCCTATAGGGAAAGCCTGAGGATACAACCAAATTACAGAAGGAAATCTCCACTTTTTTCATGCCTTTAGGCTCCTAAATATTTGTTGTTTGACCATTTCTGCTCTACCTAACAAGGGCTTCCTGCAGGGACTGAAGTGTGAGGTAGCTACGCACAAGCTTGTGTCATGAGAAAATGACAAATGACATTGCTAGCTGAGAGAGATTGAGATTGAAACTAAGAGCCCTTGTGGTTGAACTGTGGAAAGCCATGAGTAATGTGCCAAATTGGCCTCCCTCCTCACCCATTAGGTCTAAATCAGGTGTAGGGCCTCTCTGGGGCGTCTGGTCAACACCTCCATCCATCAGGAGGACTGGTGGGTCAGACCTTAGATTGGTTCCTTAAATTGGAACCTTAAATTGGTTCCTCCAAGCAGGTGCTGATATCAGGCTCATTCCAGTAGCCATGACACTGCCATGGGGGTAGAGCTCATAGTCTTCCAGTGGGCAGGATGAGAGGAGAAGCAGGTGCTGGTGTGACCTCCTCGTCTTGACGGCTGTGATAATCGGATGTCATTGCTGTTAGAAATATATTCAGAGATGCTCAGCATCACAGGAGACTGAAGAAATGATTCTGTGTTCTGTCCAGAGAGTCTCACATCAGTATGTCTCCAGCAGGGTGGCTGTCACCTGCTTCTGTAATCTACCACCCTCAGGGTGATCTGCATCTCTGCTCTTCATGGGGTTATCCCTGGATTATTTGAATCCTACTGTCCAAACACTGGATGCACACACAGAGCTCTCGTGGGGGTCCCTGAGCTAATGGGACTGTACCTGTCCTCCTATTAAACTACCCTGCAACCCACAGAAAAGCCATGTAATGAAAATGGGGGACTGTAAAGCTCTTGTCTGGCTTGGGACATTGCAAATGCAGAGAAGAATTCGCGGCCTCTCGCAGAGGACTGCACTCAAAGTAAATAATATTTCAGAAAACAAAGTTAATTTTGCAGCCTGAGACCAACTGCAACACGATATGAAGCAGGGGAGGGGGGGGAAGTAAAAACACCTTGCCCCCAGGGCTAGTTATTATTTATACACCACCGTGCCTAGATAAACTCCTCCTTGAAAGAGCAGGACGAAAATAATTCTGCAACATGGAAACAAGCTACCTATTTAAAGTGATTTTTATGCCTGAATGGCCTCATTATAAAAACAGTCTGCGTGCAATAACTTTGTACCTTTTTCTACATTATCCAATGAACTGCTTTTTGTCACTCTCACCAGTTTCAGTGCTTTCATGCAACCACCTTGGTGGAAAGCCTCCGCGGTTTCCTTAGAAACGTCTTCCTTCCTGGATGTTGACCCATGGTGGCTGAGGCAGCTAAAACCCTGGAGAGGTCGTGTTCAAACAGGAAAGAGCAGACAGTTTAATGGCCAGCTTTGCAGCTCTGTTCTTCTACAGTTTACAGTAGTTGGGAGCTATAAAAGAAAAAATATCATAACCAATGTTTCTTTATTGTACAGACAGCTTTGTGTTGGTGTTTGCTGAATCTGTAGCTCACAGGTTATTGTTGGCTAGCAGTGGAGTGGAGACGGTTTGCTTGCAAAGTGCTGGTGCTTGGGAAACAGCTCCCCATGTGCAAATTGGCTTTGTCTTTTGGGAAAATAGATGTTGTTGAGCTTATAGGTGCATTCATGATTCAGTAGCACAGGGAGGCAGTCTGAGAAGCTGAAAATAACATCACCTTTCAAGGGTTTTGTAGTACTTGTACGTGAATGCTCTGCAATGTCTCAACAGAAAGAGGAGGCCAGAGTCATGTAGTCTGTGAGAGAGCTGGGAAGAGCATTTGTCAGGCTGGGATGTTATTAAACCAGGTTTATCTCCAGCTCTGCTCATGGTCAAACACTCATCCCCAGGGACAGGTACCCACCTCATGGGCTGATCGCTGCCATTGGTATTACTAGAGATTTGCTGGTGAAGCTGGAGGAGGCTTCAGAGTGTCCATCATGTGAAGAGATATGGTGAGACCTTTCTACCATGCATCTCCCACAAAATCATCCCCTCCCATCTAAGACATCAGGAGGAGCAAGCTCATGGGCAGATGTTTCACATTTGCTGCTTCTATTTGCTGTTTCCTTGTATTTTTATTCACTTCTACAGTAGCTTTTGAATTCTATCAGCTATGCTAAGACCTGGGCAGTTGGGCTGCCTAAATACTGATAGCATCTTCTAAATGCTGCCTGTTCTCCAGGTTTTGTGGCCTTTACACGAAGAATGAAATAACAAATGGCAGTTGAACTATTAGTTCTAAGCTGTGTAATAGTCCAGTGTGCACTCTCCAGCCTGCTGTTCTTGCTGCATAGGACAGCCACAGGCTCGGGAAATCCATTGTATGAAGAAGAGCAAAATACCTCCAAGACATTTGCAGCCTGGTCCAAGCTGCCTACAACTCCTATGCTGAGCATGGCACACCTCCTGTCCCCATCCAAAGGAGGAGAAATGTTTGTTAGCTTCAGTGCAGTTCTGTGCTAATGCTGCTGCATCAGGTCAGAGGTTGGCTAGCTTGGAGCGACCCGGGACCTCCTGCAAAAACCATATGGATCTGGCCCAAGGCAGATGGCAGGGGGTGCTAGTTGTGTGTCTGCCTCTTTTTTGTTCCCCTCATGGATGCACATTCGTGTGCAGAAAGTCTGCACGACTTAGGTCTCTCTTGCACTTGCTTAGCTGCTAAATTGATAGAGAAATCTGGGTTGTGAGGGCATAATCAAAGAGAATCAACATAGGCAAAAAAGGCAGAACTGTGAGTAACAACAACAAAACCAAATTACACCAGAGCATTTCTCTTAGTTTTTAGTAGCAGACATTGCAGAGAGCAGGTTTTTCGAGCCAAACAGGAAGGAAAACAAATAAACAACTACAGCCAGCTAAGTCACAGGGTTTTCGAAGTCAGCTTATCAACCAGGGACCCACAGGCAGGAACTGATGAAGCACAAATCTCAAGGGAAACAGATGAGGTTTTCAAAGAACACAAACACTTAAAACGCTAAGATGTATGTACATTTATAAATAAGCCCAGGGAAGAGGCAGGCACCTGATTCCCAGGCTGAGGGTTATAAGCTGGAAGAAGAGTCTGATGACTTGATCCACACTGTTAAAATCTGGTTGGGGAGGTAATTTGGGTATGTGCAAATCTTGGCTAAGACAGATACTATTAGTGACAGCAACTGCTGCTGGCCTGGATGTGACAGCAGAAGAGGAGGGAAAAGAAAAGCTGAAGAATACCTAGAAATGTGGAGGCCAAGCATTAGAAAGCTTCACCAACCACTAAAGGACAGTGATAGATATGGAAGAGCGCTCTTCAGCACTACACACAATCTTTAGGGCAGAAACACTGAAATTTAGTCACATCAGAAGCTATGAGGCTTTTCAGGGATCCTGAGCTTTGCTTCAGGATGACCTGTTGTGGGCTGAGTTACTCTTACTCCTTTCCAAGCATCTCTCAACCTCCAGGCAGTTTGACACAGTAATGGATAGGGTTTAATACCTACAGGCAAGAGTTAACAGGCCTCTTGGTGATGTGTAAATTAGCAAGCAGACAGTTGCCCCAGAGAGAAATGGCAAACAAATATTTATTAGTTGTTTCAAAGGGCCCCAGCCATAAAACTTTGTCATTTAACTGCAGAAGTGTTTGTGTTTTTACTGAAACCAGTGCTAAAGGTGATGGCTTTATTTCTGCCTGAGGTAACGTTTGTAAAGCTGTGATTTACTTCCTTCAGGTAACAGAAAGAACCCACCAGAATGTGTTTTAACATACATTGCTCTTGCAGTATGCTAGGAAGATGCCAAGAGGGAAATTAAATACTATTTTACATGAGCAAAATTACTGTTGGTTTCACTAAAATATTGGATTTTGTGACTCCTGGGCAAAGGGCTCCAGCAAAATGATGATGTAGTGGGACAAAATGGTGTGACAAGCAATGTGCCAGGGAGTGCACAAGCATTTCTAAGCCTACACATAGGTTGCTAGATTGGAGCATAGGTAGGATGACAGCAGGCATTTATGAAGGATAAGGAAATGATGAAGGCATCTGGGTGTGTGCCATAGCTGAAACTTTGAGTTTACTTCAGTGCATCTTCAATAAGTGCTTGAATGAATGAATGGTCTGAGCATATGCAATGGGAGTTAGTGTGTGCCCAAATTTGGGCTTAGACAGTGCTGCAAAAGTTATGGAAACACCCAAAATCCATTAGTCTCACTGTGTGCCATTCTTAATCCACCTCAGACACAACAGTAACTGAGGGCTGTAGTTCAGCATGAATTTAAAGATCTCAACACATAAACTTTGGTCCAGCCTTTGAAATAACTTGCATCTCAATGACCCCAGCATCCTGAGTCAACTTGGTTAAGGAAATATGCACTGAGAGGTCATTAAAGAGGCTAGGCCCTCTATAACTCTGCAGAGACTCATCAGTGCCTGGAGATGGGCATCCTTCAGGCTCTTGCTTCCTACTGTTTCTTTCTTATCTCCAGGGATAGTAAAGTCACCCTGCAAAACGGGCACTCCTTGAAACAGATGGCCTCCAAACTTTTGGCTTGAGGATTAAAACAAAACTCAGGGGGAATATTCTGATGATTTCAAAACATAAAGGACAGTTTGGTCATGATTACTCTTTGCAAGAATTCCCTAGGTCTGCTGGGAAGCTGGGTTTTGGCTTTTCTGATGGGAAAAGATGTAGCTACTGGTCTGTTTAGAGTGGGGAAATACATTCTTTTCGGTACTCATGCGTGAATTGTGGCTGAAGTATTTCATTGCTCTGCTCTTGCTAACGCACCTTTCAGCTGAGAATATGACAAAAAAGAAATGCCATTCCCTAAGGAAAACTTAATTTTTTCTGGGAAGACATGAATTAGCACAAATTAAAGTTCTATTTGCATAATTCACTTGGAATTCTAACTGAAAGGCTTTTGCAATCTTAATTACACCATTTGTTCCTCATTTAATTGTGTAACACTACTGAATTGAGTTAAAAAGGAAAAGCTGCTGTATGACTTTCTTATGAGACACCTAAGCCTGGGTAGCTGTTCAAGGGAAGCTTGGAGTATGTGTCATCAGGCAGCTGGTCCCAGCCTCCTGAGGCTATCTACTCTCTCTTCTTCCTTAGGACACATGAGTATTAACTTGAAGAAGCCTTCTATGCCCCACCAAAAGCCAAGGTGCCTCCAAGGAAGTTTTTACATCAGAAGCAACAGAAGGGGAGGAAGAAAAATAACTCCAGGATGATTTTAGACGAGCAGTTATTAAAGCTGAAAATTCCTTTATTAACCCCTCCAAACCTGCTCTGCAGGGAGGGGAAACTTCTAAAGATAACTGAAATACGTTAAAGAGACAAACTGCACAGTTTGTGCGGAAAGCTGTGACCCACCAGATAAATCCCTATGGACTATCTGCGTGTTTATGCTGCTTTTATGTGAAATAACTGGACTGTCACCCACAGAGCAACTCTGCTTTCTAGGAGCTCTGAATCTGGAGCTGGGTGACTCAGTCTGGGAGTCAGATCAGTTTTATGTGTCCTCTAATCCCCCTCAGACTACTTGTGTCCATGAAGACTACTGCTTCATTAATGCAGAAGGTGAACTTTATAGCAACACCAAAGTCCGCTCTCGTATGTTATCTTTGCCGAGAGAATAGGACTTCAGACATAAACCTGGAAGGTAGTTCAAAGCCTTGCTGCATAAACACACATCCATTTTTTGTACTTTAGGAATAGGTAATGTAAGAGTTGAAAGGTGAAGGTTATGGCAGTTCGTGTTTATTTCACCAAGAGCCAAGAGATGGGAAACATCTGGCACTTACACACCATGCAAGTCTTAAAAACAAAGAGACGTAGACTTTAGTCCGGCTGAGCAAGCACTGGGATAAAAGCTAATGACAGGCTGCTTATTTGAAGGGATCATAATACAGAACAGGCATGTAGGGAACCAGGGAGGATTCAGGAAGGGGGAAAAGGAGGGGGAAGTTTAGCTTTATATTTCCAAGTTAAGGGTCAGAGACAGACTTCAGTTACACTCCAGGTCAATCATGACCTGCAGGCCTTATACAGCATGTAGGACCCTCCAGATTTCATTCTTTTCTGGTTTCCAACATGACCCAATATCCAAATCAGTGCTTGAATTGCTGGTGGTGACTATATAGAAGTCCTCAGAACCGATTGCTTTCATGAAGGTGGGAGGAGAGCCTGTACACAAGAGTGAATCACGGTGACCTGAGTTGTCATGTTAGTCTGAAAGGCTCATCAGCACTTCTTGTGAAGGACAGAGGTGCTCAAGCACATTGCTATGGCTTCCCTGGAGCAGATCTTCACCTGCTTTGCATCTTGTGCTGAAGAAACCGCTTTGTGGTGTTTTGTCCTTTAGAAAAAACCCAGGCTGAACATGTTCATTTATTGTGGCAGCTCCTCTTCCAAACACATCACTTCTGATCTCCTGTCTTCTCTACTCATCTGGCAGAGTAAGTTGCTCTCTTCAGAAAGATCCATTTTGACAAGCAAAGTTTTACCCAGAAATTGAAGTGTGATGATTCTTTGCCCCTTTCCCCACTGCTCATTGATATTGTACAGGCCATGGTCCCACATCTGCTTGTCCAATGTAGACAGGATGCAACCCTTGACTCCCCAGCCTCCTGACTTTGCCTGATACCCTATCCACACCCTCGTTACATGAGAGCTTCATCTCCCACCACTAAAAAAAAAACATGTAAAAGGAAAAAACAGGATTATTTGTTCATGATGTGTTATCCATGTGTCATTTCTCAGCCAAGAACACATATGCTCCAGCCATGCTGTTTCGTTCACAGTCTCCTACCCGCTGCTTTGACAACAGTGCTAGAACCTCAAAGCTAAGAAGAGCTCCAGTTTTTGCTTTTGGCAAGGTAAGTTCCCAGTCCCAACCCCTCAACAACACCAAGAATTAACATTTAACATATCTCCAGAGCAATGACAAAAAATGGACTCCTCCTTCTAAGGTTTTAAAGCCAACTATTGAAAACTGAGTATTCTCTGTAGCAAACATGCATGAGAATCCTTCATAACATGTTAGCTTTTCAAAAGGAAAGACCTGTAATACAACTAAGCAGCGTAAAACCTCTTGATCCCATAACATGTGATAAGGAAACAACAGTTACTGCCCTAAAAAGTGATTTCCAAGGGCAGCTACGTGACAGGAGCTCAAGTGCTAATTCTTAATGCTGTGGTTTGCACCCAACTGTAAGATGTGTGGTATCATACCACCAGTGCCGTGTGCCAGATGAGCAACATGCTGCTAGAGCAAACTCCAACTAATGGTTCACATTTGTAAAAGAGGAAAAAAAAACCCCAACCAAAAAGCCCCCCCCTTTATAACAGCAGGTTTTTAGCATATCAATATTGTCTTAACTTCATGTTGGACCAGCTATCTTCTGCCTTTCCGCAGCAGGGGTGCAGCTAGCACAGAAGTATAAAGCTGGTATAAATTCCATATCATGTCCCTTGGCTAATTTGACAAAACACAATCATGTGTCCATGCCTGATCCACATTAGATTTATAGTCCTGGGTGAGCTGGCAGTGCACAGATCTGGTATTAATAAGCCTGGAACCACAGCCTAAATCTATTAGCTGGAAGCAGTTATATGATTCTATTTTGTGTCAGAGCAGATGACTGCAACCAAGACAGAGCAGAAATTACACAGTTTTTGCCTGGCTAAGCTTGTCCTGAGTCAGAGCTTTTGGAGAGCTCCAGCTATGCCAGGTACTAATATTAGAACTGGTGTTTTGGGGGTACTTTATGGGAATTGAACCTAGAAATCTGAGAGCCCAAAGGATGAAGCTTTGTCTTATAATAGACTACTTTTACTTGAAAGATGCTTATATCCCATGCAAAGAAATGTCATCTATGCTTGAGAACCCATCATTGGAGCAGGATGAAAGCTACAATAACGTGCAAGTGTGGTAAAGCTTTGGAACAGCATTCCCTGAGAATTTAATGAGACCCGTACTGCAAGCATCTACCATAAAAACACAGCTCCCTTCCTTAGAATGATTTGCCCATACTAAATATCTGAAAATCATAATCATGCTGTTTCCTCAGCAATTAGATATTTTTATATGCTACATTTCTTTAATAATACTAAAACTTCATTTTTATTATTAAAAAAAAGCTGTCTCCTTACAAACACATTATTAAATTACAGTTTATAGCTCTTGCAGTGGGGTAAATTATGGTTGTTTTATTAAAGTATTTTAAAGACTGGAGTTTTGCCGACATTGCTCATTGCCAATAGCTGGCCAGGAGCATGAATGCTTGCAAAGCTGCAAGTTGCATCTCACAGAGTCCTTCAGCACACCAGCAGGGATTTGATGTTTGGTTTTCCAAACAAAGGGATATCACAGAAAGCACATCCCAGCTGACTCCAAACCTCTGATTTTTAACACCCATTCTGTATGTTGGGGGGTGTTGTATTTTCTCTCTCGCACACACTGAGGGGTTGTCAGACCCCAGGAGGGGGAGGACGTAGCCTGTCACTGTTCTTCTGTTTATTCTTAGTGCATTAGCTTGTTTGCTTCTTTCGAAATGACCCTGCTTCTCCACAGCTGCTGGCCCACCAGGAGCTCCTCAACTTGAAGTGATTCACATGCTCACCAAACTGAGCATCACAAATAAAGTATTGGCAACATCCAGCCTGCATAAAGATGCAATGAAAATGCAAGCTCTTCTTGCTGATCCAGCCATGGCAGAGGACATGTAGGCCTTCAGGACCCACTTCACGTTTGTGTTTCCTTCCCTGGAGTTATGCTGATGGCGAATTGACATCAGGAAAAGGAAAAATGCATCCCAGATATTAAACAAACACTTGGGCCTTATTTGTAGTCAATATCACATTACTTCTATAGGCTTGTATCTGTAGTTGATAACTGTGCTTCTGTCATAGTGTTTTCTGATGTTAAATTGAAGTGCAAGAACAGGCTCTTGTTATGTGGTCAAAGAGCTGAAGCTCCAACAGCTTCGCTGGGGGCTGATCCTGCGGGAGAGCTCCCTTGTCTTCTGCCCCCAGCAATTTCTACGCACAGCATTTGGCACTGAAACAGGAAATTAAGGGCTGTAGGAAAGCAACCTTTGCCCTTTAATTCACTTTTTAATAAAATCATTAAAAGAAACCTACTCCCTGCCAGACATTATGGGAAATTGCTTTAATGATACTTTCAAGGAAAACACATTCTCTCAGCTGCACATACGGCTTGCTCAGTAGCTTTGTCTTGCTTATTTGTGTGGATGCAGGATGAAAATGGTTTGAATTATAAAGCCAGGCTAGAAAATTTTATATGAACCAGGCCATGATAACAACAAGGGGCCAGGTTCTGTCCATTATACACTGATACGTAAACAACAGTTACAAGGTTTTGCTAGAAAAAATCAGTAAGTTTGAGCCAAAGATGAGCATCAAACCCACGAAAGAGCAAAGAGAGCAGAGGGATATTGCATCCTCACAGTCTTTACTGGGAACAAAATGGATGCCATTAACTGCACGAGTGATGAGCACACAATAAACATGCAGTTTGTAGGAGCACAAATCCATCTGTCCACAGCTGAAAGCCTCAGGCTGTGTCTCCTAATCAGGCTGCTCTCCCATAGACTTCAGAGTTTGCTATTGCATGTTTGTGTTGGCTTTTATAAACAAATTCATGGCATTTTGGACTAGAGAAGAAGCAAAACTTGCTTTATAATTGTTAAATTCATAACTTACCTCTTAGGCATATATAAATCTATTTAAGAAATCTTATTAATTGAACCTACCTACGAATAGGTGGATGGGTACTGAGGACACCTTAAAAATTACAGGAGGGATGTGCGCTAAACTAATTTCAATATTCAGTTAGAGCAGTGAGATTTTAAACGACTGAATTATTTCTATCTGGTGCAAAGTTTGCGCTCATGTACTTTGATTTTGTCTTTCATATTTCCCATTGTATAGAAAAATGTTAACCAACAAACCTGGTAGTCAGTTTTCTACAATCAATAAATTCTAAGTCCAAACCACAGTAGCTTTTATGTCTGTGTGTTGTAAAAGTAAATTTACATCATATGTCAAACATTACACATGAAGACAAAAACAATGCTGATTTCTAGTCCTAAAAGATATATGTGTACCCATAAAATCAGCAAGCTGTGTCCTGAATGCAGCTGGATGATCATACTCCGGCCAAATGGCTTTTTGTCTAAGGCTGGAGTTCTGTCAGGCTCAACTGTTTTCCAGAACTGCATCTGTTTCAGGGAGCTGTGGGAAAACACAGGACAAGCCCCTGGTTTTCCATCAGTCCTGGGGGATCCCAGATTTTCCTGTTTACAGGGATGTGGATTAGCCAAAGGGTGATACCAGGTTGCCAGAGGTTCCAGGATGGCAAGAACTGAGCCCAAACTGGAGCTGTGCCCTTCTACAGCCAAGAGCCAGGCAGCCTGGTAAAGTTGGGTCACCAGAGGGAAATGGTAAAGGAGGAAAGACCCGGCTGTGCTAAATAATCACAGGATGACTTGATAGTACCAGTGTGATCTTAAAGAAAGCAGATCTGATCCTGGCAAGAGGGACTGAGCGGGCACGAGGAAGTAGGGAAGCCTTTGCAAGAGGCATTGATAAGATCCCATTGGGGATCCAGTGTACATTGCTATGCCCCTTCCAGGCAAATCACAGCCAGAAGAAAAGCAGGAAAAGGGCAACTGGGCAACTAGAGAGACCAGGGAATATACAGCTTTTCTTACAAGATCAAACTTAAAACCTATGGGACCTGTAGCCTACTAAAATTAAAATCTAATGAATAAATGAAAAATAAAATGAAATCTAAGAACACAATATCTAAAACAAAGGACAAAAGCAGCAGAAAGAAGGAAAAAACCATTGCTTTAAGGAGCAAATGTAGCACAAGAAGGATGGGGTGTAATTTCTGCTCACAATTACATAAACATACAAGGAGCTCCACCAACTAAAGAATGGTCAGCACAGCTTTAAGGTCCACGGGCTTACCCCAACGTGCTGGAAGTAGCAAAATCTTCTTGCAGTGGCCACGATTTTATTTATCTTTTTTCCAAAAATGAAGATATATTGGTATTTTTCTTTCTAACTCCAGGAGCCCACACCTTGGTGGCCAGGAACACAGCAGAAAGGGAAAAGGACCAGAAAAGAAGACCTGTTCATAGGCTCTTTAGTAGTGATAGCATCCTCCATGAAAAAGCACTGCTTCTGGACAATACACAAGGAGAGTATTTCCAGAACATTTTCCACTGTTTTCCAATGACATTACATTAGTTTATTTGGGTGGACTCCTTTCCTTGGCTTCTTGTGTCCCAGTTCTTGGCTGGAAACCTCCATGAATGAGTAAGGAAAGGAACGCCACCTATTCCCAAAAGTAAAGAGGCTTTTTGAGCTAGTCTTTAACAAAAAAAGCCCCTGATTACCTTTCTCATGGAAAGAATAGATTAGAAAATCCCTAATGAATATCAATATATCTCTGAAATGAGCTCTTTATCTAATACCTCACCAACTTTTGGGGAAGTGACTATGTGGAAGCAATTGGATTTCAAGCTGGATTTGGTTAATAGAAACTGCCACCTGGTGAACACTAAAGATTATTTTTGCCTTCACTAGGTGTGGTCTGGTTTACACTTCGGAGGAGACCTGATCCTCAGATATTGAAGTTGTAAAATTAGGGTTTACAACACAAATAGGGATATCATGAAATCACTGCATGACCTTCTGCCAGCCACATTGCACGGAGATTATGTTAACACAACGGTTCCTTCTAGAGCCCCCAGGCCAGAGCAACCTGAAATCAGGCATTCACAGTTCCTGCTAATCCAACTACTTTTTCATCTGAGGTGCCATAAGAAGCCATCCTGCTAAACCTGTGCTACCTGTTGGTAACACAGAAATGACAGTACTTCCTTATGGGGATGATGAAAGTTGCTACGGGCAATGCATGAAGTGTCCAAACCCTGTGGTGAGGAAGCCACAGTGGTGTCTAGGGGAGATTTGGGATCCCAGGCTGCAGAAGCTCCTCTCAGACAGCTTGTGGCACCACAGACCTGTTCTGAAGCTTATTGACACTGAAAGACTCCCACTGGCTTTTATCAGCTTTGGCTCACATCCTTGGCATCTGATTCATGCCTCTTTACTTATAATGTCATGCATATCAGAAGCAGCCTCCCAGGGAAAATACGCCAACTCATCTTCTTGCTCAAAGAAGCCATTTAGCTGTGATCATAATCTGTGATTTCATTGCTAGCCCCTATTTGCGTTCACAGTTCAACTCTCCAGGGATAGAATTTTATTTCTTTGGCACAGCTTAAACATTGTGCTGTGCAAATCTATCTGTCTATTTATCTCATGCATGCCTATATAATAAGCATGTAGAAGATGAATAATAAGTACATAGGTGCTATGAGCCTCCTTTGCATTTCTTTGGCACTACTAATAGACCTTAGAACTGGGAATAACTCTCATTTGTGCTAGCTCTAAGATGTCTTGATACAGTCCAAGCACTGTAAGGGAGTTTTATTATAAACAGAACATTTCTGAATAATTAATCATTCCGACATAAGACGCACGTCCTGATTCCAAATAACCTCTGCATGCGTTCTTGGTTGAAAGGGGCAAATAAAAGATGAGGACAATGGAGTCAAAATAAGGAGCTAAGACACAGAATCCAGCCAGGAAAGCACAGAGTTGTTTTTTTTTTTTTCACCTCCTTATTCATACAATTCAGAGCATATTTTCCCCATAAAGTAAAAGGTTGGATATATCCAAGTATATCTCTTGCAGTATCTCAGCCACATGTGCAACAGTGGGGCATAAAGATGGGGTGCTGGACAGCATCATCTGCTACTAACCACCAAGCATGGTCCCAAGGAGTAAGTGCCAAGCTCTTGGCACTGCAGTAGTAGACGTGCAACCTGTCAAGCTGCTCTGTGTGTATGAGCTGGTGCAGCCAGTCACTTGTCTGCTTTTAAGAAACACAAACAATTATAAACACATGCACTGTTTAGCTTTAGCAAGCTGTAGCAGAATTCACCAGGCTGAGATGGTCAAGAAACTTGTGCAAGGCAGCAAGTTTGGTGGTTGCTCATAATTTCAAGGGATGTTTCATGGCATTCCATTATTTTTTTGGGAAACATAATGGATCGGTGCGTGGCACACCCAGCCAGAAGAGGCTATAGTCCATCAGGACACGGCCTACAGTATTACTCACTGCTTTCTGTTCACTGTCCAGCTCATGTTGCTGTTCCTGTCAGTCAGCCTTGGCCTGCCTCAAATGAGTGGTTCATTTTCATGTAGAAATGGAGTTACGGGATAGTCTCTGTATGGCAAGGTAAGACATAAAATGACCTCATCTCTTTAAACATGAAGATGTTTAAAGCTCTGATGAACAGGGAAGTGTTATTTTTGCTGGTTTAACTTTACAGCAGGATCATCTTAAGAAAGAGCTAATTTCCGTTTTCTTCCAATCACCTCACCTGTTCTCTCTCATGCCATCCGAAGTCTCTCAAATTCAGACAAGCACATCTTTAGTAAAATAAAGGTTGAAAGAGCTTTGTTTTGCAGTCATGTAACGTGAAATTATATGCATAAATGAAATTAAAACCAAACAAAAATCAGAGATGGTTTGTAGGAATAATGCATTTCTTCTCTAACACAAAAAGCATTGTCAGTGTAGTCCCAGAACCACCATCTATAAACAGCCTCAACCTTTGAAATCCTGCTGCCTTGTATTTCTAAAACAACCATGAGCTGGCAGACCTTGAGCATCATCTTCCATGCCATGAGAGGTGGGCTGAAGGACTGCAGGAAATTTAACTTCTCCTTCCTCTGAAACTCTAACAGATGATATAATCTCCTCTGTCCTACGGCACTGTCAGTACAGAGGGAAAGACTGCAGAGATTTACTGCAGTACCATTGTCTGTAGCCAGAAAACCACTGTTCTAGTAATGGATTGCCCAGCCTTGCAACTGAAATCCAGATCCAGGATGGGCTCACAACCAGAGAGTGGTAGTTGGAAGTGGGATTTGGATTATCCATGCTGATTTGTGCTCTTTGAATTACAGGAGATTGTGTTGCTGGCGGCTGCAGGCTTACTGAGCTGCAAGGGAACATAAATAGTCTAACTATAGCTGAATCTGTCAGAGGAACCACATGAAAATCCCAAGAAGCTGGAGTTTGGACAGCAATTCCTTAGACTTTAGTAGCAGTTATGTGGTATCTAGCAAAAGCTGATCTTTCTTTTCTAATTCTTTATGATGACTTTAAAGGGAGAGGAAACTTGAGACCCTGACTTTGCCATTTTCTTTTGGGATTTGGAAGGATTTTTTCCATAATAGGGATCAGAACTTTTACTACAGACCACTCCCAAACCCCACTAAACTCCCACTGTCACAGAGATGCCCTGCCTGAAACATGCTGTGTGCACCCTCAGGTCCTTTTTAGACCTTAACACCTTGGTCCCTGGTGCTAAACAGCTGGCAAGCAAAAACTTGCCTGTTTAATGCCATTGTAGCAGAGCAGTTTATTACCACCCAGAAAATCACCCAGAGCTCTCTATCTGTATTGCAAAGTTATAAATCAGCTATAAATCATCCCCATTTACATAAGTGGACAAGTTCAAGTTGAAGTTATCAAGTATGACGGCTCAAGTGGCATCCTGTACGTCAGACCCAGAACTGACTGACCCCTCTTTTCCTTTTGCCAAAGAGACAAATGGTGAGAACGTGTCAGACTTTATCTCTGATTCACATTTTTAGCTGGGGACATAGGAAATTTTAAACTGAAAATAATGTCTTTCTAGGGGCGTGTTACAACCTCTTCCTGAAAAGGTCTTTATTTTTGAAAACAGGGCAATAAACAGAACAACACCCAAATAATGACAAGATTGAACTGTACAGGCACTTTAAAGCATTTGTCATAAAAGAGATACTGAGCTGCTTGTCTCTAAAGGCCAATTCATGAATGACTTTCCTTGCAGCAGGACAGCATAGCATGCCTTGGCCTATGCTGCTACCCTGGCTGAGATAAGCTCCTGCCAGATCTTTCATCTTTGTCCCACTGACAGAAGGTCCCTGGTGATCCGCTGTTGAAATATCAAAGCACAAATGACATACCACACTCATTCTCCCACCATGAGGTTCCCCGGGACCATGATCTGGTCATGACATCTTATAGAAACCAGCAGTTGCTCTCGCATCAACACGGATGATCTGTAGCTGGGTTAGAGCAGTTCTGTATGCCAAAGTGCCATAAATAGGATGCAGCCTGGTGGAAGATGGGGTCTTCAGTCTTTATGTTTCTGTCAGCCAAGAAAACTCCCCCTCATTAAAGAAAATAACTAGAAAATCAGGAAAACAGACTGCTCCTTCACTGCAGAACAGTCAGGTCATGTAATGTTAGTACACATCTCAAGCAGAGATGCATTGCCCTTTCCCTTTGTGTTCAATAAACAGCAGCTTTCCCTTTTTCTTTCTTAAGGAAATTGCAACTGTGTAGTTTGCTGGATTACTCGGAGGCTGAGTTACTAACGCCCTTCACAATCCGTTCCATTAGGAAGCAACCAAACAAACTTGACAGGAGCATCATGTATTCAATCACTTTTACCAAATTCTGTTTATGTTATTTTTAAAGTGGCTTTAACATTCACAAAACTGTATCACTTTTGAAATGAAGTCAACAAAAGCTCTTGTTATTCACAGGAAAGGGACGAAAGAAGCCCTTTATACATCCTTGAAAGCTCTTTGCTGCTCTTCTGGCTCCTGAGCCGAAAGTGCACTGAGATCTCAAACGTGGCCATGTGAGTTTTGCTGACATTGCCAAATCCACACCCAGAATTGATCCTTTTCTGTCCCTGACAAAGTGAGCGGGAAGGTCAATCCCACTGACTCACTCAACAAGCAAAGTTTGGCAGCCCTGTGGTGATGTCTGCCACCACCACCAAACTGCATCTGATTCAGACCAGGACTTGTTCTTCCTGCAGTGGGGATTAACCAGTGGCTTCAGTGGTCCAGCCTTTACAGGGCCAAAACGACAGTCATAAGCCTCACCCCCATCCATCTTCAAGCCTGCATCAACAGCAAACAAGGCAGGGATGTGTTTGGTTTCCTATCTGCACCTGGACTCACCACAATAGCTCATGACAGCCATGAGCTTCATCTCATCTTTGGGTTATCCTCCACAAAGTGAGTGGGATTTTATCCAGAGAAATTCCCTGAAGTGTGGTGAGTGGTAGCAGTAGCTTTTCGTAAAATGTTTCATTTCACACAATTAGTTTCTTAGTCTGAGAAAGTACATTACTGAGAGAATTCCCATTTGTCTCCTGTGCAATAAAGCTAATTAATTTCACTTGACAATATTGCATTTTACAGTTGGAAATATCCCCTTTTTTAAAGGAAAGCTTTCTGATCAGCCAGGCCTCTGGTGAGGCAGCACTTACTGTTCCTTGGTTGGAAGAGACTCTGTGCCACGTGCAGACAAAAACATGATTATTAACCCTAATCCCCCCACTGAACGTTGCACCAACTGCTCCCTCGTTCCGATAAGGAAGGAAAAAATTAATGCACAATATATTGGTCATCAGGCAGCATATTATGGCTGGAATTTTCCAACAAGCTCAGCGTCTTTAGCCGGGGCCAAACATTCAAAAGAAGCTCTTCATAGTCCAAAATAAATGTCTACAATTGCAGAAGACAGGCAGAGATTAGGCACTGTCTGGGAAGAGATTCCAGGTTTTATCACTTCCAAGTTTTATTTCTGCACGTGAATTTTGACCTTGGGTCAGGCTGAGCTGGAAGAGGAACATGATGCTCTTCCTTCTCTAAATGGCCAGCCAAGCATGGGTACCACTGATGGCCATATACTCCATGTCTGGTCCAGGCAAAGAATAATGCAAAGCCCGTATAACCTTAAATCTGAAAGATTCATTAGCTTTGCCCTCGGGAGCATAAAAGAAAAGCCTTGCAAATGCTCACACCCCAGAAAAGCTCACACACAGGTCGTATCACATTGCCTACTGTAATGCAAGAGAAAATGAGAAATCAAAGACGCTGGAGACTTTTATTGTTCTTTTTAAGTTCTCTCCCAGCAAATACGGTGCCCATATTTTACAAGGCTACAACACAATAATCTACCACCACCGCTTTAACGACCAAGCAGTTGCAGAGTTGTTCTATAAACTGATGTTGCCATTTAATGTGGTTTCCAGTGAACTGTAAAATTTATAGCTGCAACTAACACTCCCCCTGCCCCTCTCTCTTTCATGTCCTCCTCAAAAAACAAGCTGCTTCACAGCTCCAAAAGGCAGTGTGCAGAAAACTAATGTGTAACCTGAAGTGAGCTAATTAGAGTCATATTCACATATCGTGGGTCTAGTCAATTAAGCAGAGATTAATGTCTAACACTGGATGGATGAATACCACCAAGAGAAAGGCACAGAAATATTCAGATCCATCCTCTCTGCACAACTTCTTTCATGAACAGTGACAAAACTGCTGTGCAGAGCAGAGACCCTCTGTGGGCTTTCTTCCATGGGCTTTCCCCACCATCTCACTTGTAACCTTCTCAGTTCTTCATGGGCAGCCTCACCACTGCTGTCACCTCAGCATGATGCCACCACCACCCCTGCTGTGGCAACTGCCGGGCACGGTGTCCCTCCCCTCATCCATGCGGATAAGAGCGGGTGTAAGATGAAATCCACTCCTGCTCAGCTGGCCTGGCCCTTCCCACGTCTCATTTCAAGTGATTGATGTGATTTACGTGGGTTCCACTGCATGGAGGGAACTTTGTCCCAAATGAACGTAATGTTGGAAAATCTTCCTGGGCGCGCACGGACCAATTTAAGCTCACTGTTGTGAATGCTTGGAAAAAAACCCAGGGGCTTGATCCCAAAGCCCATTAGCCTTTGGAAAGGCTCCCTATGATGTCAGTGGATTTTGGAACAAGGTTTTGATGCTTTTTGGTAAGTGCTGATGGAAAAAGTCTCCAAGCTTAATTGAGATTGGGGGGGGAGGTGGTAAGGAAAATGTTTTCAGATGAACACCACCTTTGCTGGGGATGCATGTTCTTGCTTGAGGTCTATTGATACTTTCTGTAGAAAACTCCCACACTGCTTTTGACTATTTCTTTATAACGTGTAACATTTTTTAGGGGGGGGGGATTCACTTTCTGACCTCATGTGAGATCACATTTAATGTTTCAATCTTCTCAACAGCTTCCTAATGGGAAGGAAGATCCATTTCAAGACTTTTATCTGTATATTCAATCAAAACATTGGCCTCTGCTCCCCTGACACAGCCTTAACACCTCAAGGACAGCTGTCTGCAAGCACCAGGAGTGATGACGATGCCATGATGTATTGAGTAATAGATGCCCACTGCCTCCATGGGAGGTTTCTCAGGGGGATGAGGAGACCAGTCCAAAGTGACACAAAGACATCCCTGGGACATGCTGGAAGCTTCTGGAGCTGCAGTGTGAGTATATCGGTTGATGAGAGAACACTCTGAAATGTTCTTCAGCATCATGATTGCAGTACTTATTTAACCACAGCCTTGCTTAAAGGTGGCTTTGTCTGGAGCCAGGGTTGAGTGGAGATTTGGGGTAAGGTGACCTTGTGATGGTTTTTGGAGAATCATCATGCTAAGCTCATGTCAATGCTGCCATGCTTTCTATTAAACAACAGAGTAAAACCAAAGCAGAGGGTCAGATTCTGATGTCATTTTTGCTAGTAAAGCCAGGCATAAGTCAGTGGGTAATAAACTTGCCACTGAAGAACCATGATGCTGTGCCATGTAATTATAGTCGGCCTCATAAAAGTCTCCGGAGGTGGGAAAGGAAGAGAGCTGCCATTTTAGGGAAAAAGAAACTAGGATCTCCCATAGTAGAGGAAACTGAGATGGACAACAAAAAAGTGGATCCAAATCCCTGATTTAAGATGTTCAAAAGTGCTAGATTAATTCTACCCCTCTCCTTAACTCAGTACATCACTCATTGTCTATATTTGCCAAGGGGGACTATCCATGGGAAGTCTCCCCACTCAACACAGCTCACTTATACCAAGATACTGGTATGCAAGGGTGCAGACACAAGGACCCACTGTTTCCTGATAGAGCTGAATGTGAAAACACTGAACCACTTGCAAGCCTCTTAGCAGAACTCCAGGTTATTGATGCAGTACTACATTGCGTAGCCAGTGTGTAACCAAAGTGCCCATAAAGCAGAAAGAACAAAAGAGAGATTACAAACAGCAACAAATATTATCTCTGTGAATCTGCTCTGCACACTTTACAGCAGGGAGAGCTCAACTCTACTTTTACTAAACAGCCTGGCAGCTGTGCTATTTATATGCTCACCACCAAGCTTTCATTAATTTTAACACGTGTTAATGGACACCCTGTATGATTTTGGGAGACTCGATGTGAGATTTATTTAATTTCCTTAAATATCAAATATGGGTCAAGCAAAATAAACCATGGATCATATTTTTTTAAAGGAAAAAAAAAAAGAAGTGTCAGTTTAACAGAATTCAGACAGAGCAATGTCTGATCATATTTACAGCATTTATAGGTTTGGAAATCTCCAAAGAAATCTGAGGAAACCTAAAGTCAGTCTGAGTATATTGAGTGAAATTCCTTTTGGTAATGTATAAATACTCCACAGGTCTTTACAAGAAAAACCCTTTAGCTACATGTAAATATTCCACAATCTTTTAGAAAATCTCCAATTTAAAGGTGATGCTAAAAACAGGCTCTTTTTTAAATTTTAATTTTTAAATGCCATTTTACAGATCCTATCATTTCCTTTGGATTTCTTCCTTTTCCTGAAAACATCAGTGTTTCCAAACAGCCATACAAAGGCTTCCAAAACAGAGTCCTTGTGTTGTTTGAAAAAAGCTTTCAAATATGAACTGCATGTACCTAAATCAAATTGCAGCTACAAGCAAACTTACTTCTCACCTCATCTGGTTCCTTCGGATTTAATGGAAAACTGGCATAAAGTGTGGCAACAGCAAAAAATACCTGCCACAAAAAATAAATCTGTCATACTCAGGAAAATCCATTCATCAAAGGAGGGAAAAACACAATGAAATTGTGAGAAGTTTATGGAATAAATCTGTAACTGATTTGACTCCAATATTTAATCTCCTCCTGCTACCTTGTAGTGTGATATTGTGCTCACCCTGAATAACTTGAACATGACAATGGGGTTTTGGTAGCAAATTTATAACTTAATCAGGGTATTATTGGTGTGGTAGAACAAAGCCAGTGCATTCCCACTGTTTCTGATTCTAGCCAGAGGGACAGATGCTCGGGGTGGTAAATCAGACATAGTTTGACGGGTGACACATGACTTTGTAGAAGTACCACTGATTTACACCACTGGTGAACCTGGTTCTGATCTGCGCTGGAAAAGGCACCTTCAAGGCAAACCCACCCTTGTGCACACTGGTTCCAGTTAAACACAATCCTGGTTTGCCCTGGGAGCCAGCATCTGGGATCAGAGGTTTGTAGTGAACAAGAAAAAGTGCCAGGAGAAACGCTCTCAGCTTCAGTCCTTTAACACAATAAAAACCTTCACCCTTGCACACCGTGACAGTGATGCTGAGCTTTCTGACACACCAGGCTTCAAAGGAGGGCGAGGGGCAGCTGTAAAGGAGCTGACCTTGCAAAGAGGTTTGTTTATCAGAACGAACCAGTGCCCTCCTCCATCCCAGCGGCCAACGGAGTCAAACAGCTTCTGTTCAAGCACTGCGGACTGCGGGAAACTGGAGAGCCCAAGGGAGGGCTGCAGTGCCTGCCCAGAGATTTGGCTTTCTTGAGTGACAGCTTGATGAACTCAGGCATGAGGAGCTGGCCCTTTGAAGAAGTAATTACGCTGCTAGTCAAGAAAAAAAGTAGCTCCGGATTGTGCTGTGCATGTTTATGCAACGCCAAAGAGTTGAGCAGGCGCTTCTTGGGGTGGGCGCCACAACAGGGAAGGCATATTTCAAAGAGTTATTTATTCACCGGAGATCCTGAAAGGATGTTTGTTGGATCATGCAGAAGAGTGGAAGCTCCTGAAATCCAGGATGCTGTAACTTCAAGTAGGACCAGGCAGCAGAAGATTTATCTCTCCAGGTTACTGGAAGCTTGTCACTGCTTCAAGTGCCATAACTATCATTTGGTCTCCTTCCATCGTGACTCTGCAGTGGCAGTTTCCTATGTGACAACCCTGACGGTGGTTATTTATGTCATATAAACAACGTATGTAGGCATAATCATCTTTCCTCACTTCCTAATTCACCAGTTTCTTGATGAGCTTCGCAAATGCAAAGAGAATGGGAAGGAAAATGATCAGCACTGAGCAAGCTAAGGAATTTGTCTGAGATGTGGTCATCCTCATCCTCCTCACTGAGGAAGAGGGAGAGTTTCTGCATGCCACCATACTGCTGGGTATCTAGGGAAGCACTCTCCTGGCCTTGCCCTTTAGGATGCTGTTGGCTCTCAGTGCTTCTCAGGATACGATTTAGCACAAAAGCAGTAAAAATGCACATAGGTGCTGCTTTTATAACAAGGTACCCAGCTTCTACCTTCTTGTACTGCGTGCATGCCCTGAGATGGATCCCTCCCCTGTGCCAGTCCCTTGCCTGCATCTTGTTCCTCTCTCCCTCTTGTTTTGTCTACTCTCTCTGTGATAATCTCCTGTATTTATACACTGCATAGTTTTAATTCCAGCCATTGGCAAGATAAGACTATCAGTGTATCACAACTCTTGCTTAGGGTAATCTGCTGTGTGCTCTTGTGAAAGGCATGCAAGGCCTGGGGAGCAGTGCTGGATGTACCAAAGGGATGCTTCACAGCCACAGCTTTGCTGTACAACCTGAAGCAAATCATCTCAACTATTTCTCCATCTGACACCATCTGTCTGCTTATTTTTGAGAGTAAAGCTGACTTTTAATACAAATAGAGTAAAGCTGAATTTTAATACAAATAGATAGAGTACTGAGCATGGGGGTGGACCTTGACTGAACCTCTGCTGCCTACAGTAATATAAATCAATTGTAACATATAATATGTTGTCTTACATCCAAGTTGTAGGCAAGTATTTGTTTATAGATAAACTGACATTTTGTTTAGTACATGCAGTTTAATTTTCAATAAAACCTCTAATAAAGAATTATAAAGTGAATTTATTGCTTCACTTCAAAGCAAGGACATGGTGCTACTTTGAAGGGGTATTTGAAGTGTTAAACCCATTTCAATGATGCTTTAATACATTTTCTGTACTTTTTTTTTTCCATGTTATTTTAATATTATTGTGCCACTCTGTTAAAAAGCCATAAAATATTTTAAAGAGCAATAAAAGTGAACACAAATGCTAAAAAGCCCATTCTTCTCTCTCTGACCCACTGAGAGAGGAAAAGACAGAGGTCTTAGGCATAACAGAATTCGTGGCAGCTGTGTAAATAAAATGAAAGAGAGCACTGTTTTTCTGTTGATGATGATTCTTAACATCTTACTATCTAGCAGGAGCCCAAGGCAAGTTATGGGAAGGAAGCAGAAACACCGAAGGAGAGCACGCAATGGAGGGCAGGCTTTGCATCCTTCCTGAAAATGGGAATTGAATTAAAAGAGCACAGGAAGCTTTCCAAGGCAAAGAGCCTTTGTCCAGCAGACTTCACCTGCTGCAGGCATGAACCAGCTGAACTTCATAGGAGCCTTCCAGTATCTGAAGGGGGCCTATAAAGATGCCGGGGAGGGACTCTTCATTAGGGACTGTAGTGATAGGACAAGGGGTAATGGGTTCAAACTTAAACAGGGGAAGTTTAG
>JANRGW010030240.1:0-17125 GCA_024733675.1 Psilopsiagon aymara
AGTCAGCTCCTCGCGTCCGCTGAGCTGCCGGGCCCTGGGCGAGCCCTGTCGAGGAGTTGAGGCTCCCTCGGTGCCTGTTGCTGCTCCGAGTTGAAGCTCCGGGGTGCCGAGCCTCTCCCTGATCGGGGGCTGCGGGCGTCCCCTCTCCCCGATCGGGCGTTACAGACGTCCCCTCTCGAGACAGTCGCCTCAGCAACATGTATTCCACACATGCAGGTTTTATAGACTTTTCTTTTTAAAATTTCATTCCTCAGCTACCTCTAATTTCCATTAATTTTAGCAGGAAATGGGTATACATATCTAAAGATGAAATGTTTGCCTTTAGTGACTATCTAAAATTAAAACCATTACAATTTACTTAAATGTAACCACTGGCCTTTACTTTTAGTAAGTTTGCTCTCAGTCATTTCTTTTAAAATAAATTTCGTATTATAATTAAAACAAGGCTTTCTAGCTTCACATTTATTGTTTAATTATTCTTTCCTTGAAAAAGGCATATGAAAATCCAACCACTCTTCAGCAAGACATACGCTTTAAAATAATGAATACCAATTTTAATTTTAAACATGACTAACATGGACTTAAAGCAACTGTGGAAAAGGACCTACAAGTATTAAGTGCCAGATTTTTGATGCCTAGATTACAAAATCTTTGACTTCTAGTTTAGCAATTATAAGTTCATAGGCTAAATGTTTGTATAGATTATCAGCAGTTGAAATTACATGTTATGTCATCAGCAGTACAAATAATTATCTCTGCATTTGCCGCATAATTTTGGATCTTAACATTGCTTTTGGAATTTGACAAAACTTCAAGACACCAGACTAGAATGTCCCAGAAGATTTACACCACTTTCGTCTGTAAAGTTAACTTTCACGGCGTTTGCATCTCTTCTCTCAGCCGGTGTATTTACCACCTTGAGACCTGACAGCGCAGTCAGGAGTCCACCTGGTCCTAAACTGGTGTGTTGGGTGCTACACAGCCCTTTCTTTACACATCCAAGCAAAACACCAAGCAAACAGATGCCTTGAATTCTCCTGAGGACAAGAACACTGTAAAGTTAGGAGCTGGTCTCTCTAACAGTAGAGAAAGAATAAGGGAAACAGGCATAAAAGGAAGCATATGCTTTTCTCACATCACTGACATCAATTGAAAGGGGGATGAAGCCTCTCTTTCATTCACTTCCCATGTAAGGCCTTTTCTTCATGGCTTAGGAGATCCTGCTATCTTCACAACTGGAATAATGCATCAGTAGCATACCTGCATGTGTGAAAGACATGCAAAACAACATCAAGAAGATTTCTTCCCTCTGAATTCATTTGTATAGAAGGAGCTTAGAGAGTTAAGAGAAAAGCACTTAGCTTTAAACACTCCTCAGATCAGCCATCATTCTTGAGGCACAAAACTAGCATCCCACTGAACACATTGGAGGGAGGCTGGGAAAAGGACAGGCAAAAAAGCTTTTAAAGTATCTACTTACTTTCAACTTCCTCAGAAAATGAGAAGACAAGGACCACAATAAAGCCTGTCACAACAATTTTGGAAGCTGTAAAAGCTACATTTTCCTTTTAAACAACTCCTTTGAGCACTCGATGTTCTCAACAAGGGTAATCAAAAGAAAGCTTTTACAGCTTCTAAAATGCTTGTCCCTGTTCCCTCTTTACATAGATCAGGGACAGTAAGGAGATAATTACTAACTCCCTTTTGAAAAACAGCCCACCAAGAGTGAAAATTAGTGGCTATGCCATTTTTTTTTCTTTACCCTCTTTCTTAATTTACTAAAACAAATGGACTAAGAGGGCTTTTGAAGGCACTGGCTCTTCACCTTTGTCAAACAGTTATTTTACAGAAGTTAATTTTTTCCCTTGATATTTTTTAGATTACTTACCTGCAATGCCCTGTCAGGACCTCAAATTGAGCTACTTGACTATGGGAGAATCATCCTTGCTTAGATATTTTTCCTAGTTCTGCAAAACTTCTTATTATTGCACCTACATTGTCTTTTCACTAGGCAACAAGGAGTGGATCTCTTCAGGCCTGCCATGTTCCAGGCTTCTGCATCACCAAATCTTCAATTTTTCCTCTAACAAAGTCAAACAGTATCCATTCTGCAAACTTGCTGCTCTTCCTCCTAACCCACCTACAAGCTTCTCCATCTGGGAAACATGGTCTCACCAACTCTGCAATGCCTACAGCACCTATCTGCTTCTTTCATTTCATCACAGTCTCAGCACTCTCTGCAGAAGGCCATGGTAAATGCTTGATCTAAGTTACTGCACAAATCCTGGCTGTTCCTCCTGTTCTCTTGCTGACAGGGAGGTTGCAACACCATGAATCGGTTCCCTTTTAGGACAGAGACAGTACACAGACAAGGTTTCTTCCTCACCTCTTCATCTATTAAATTGGCTCCCTTGGAGGGTGTCACAACACTTTCAAAACCATCACTTGTTGCATTTGCCATTTTGTGTAAGCAACGCCCACACAAATAGATGCAATCAGACATAATAGACCATACTATTTTCTTTGTCTTAACTGACAACCCTACAGAAACCTTACTGGTTTTATGTTTTTTTTAATCTAATCTGGGACTTGATCTGCTGCTACTTAAGCATAATTAAATATGCAAAGGCTGTTTGCAGAAAACAGCTTCTGCCTTGAAATTTGCAAACTGCAATGCAGATAAAATTGGAATCTTTAGCAAGTCATATGAGTGACACACATGCAGTTTCAGTTATGATTCATGCCTACAGATCAAGCCTATATGAAATGTCTTGCTGTATTGCCTTTTATGCTAGTATCCAGAAAACTGTGCCATTAACAGCAGATAGCAAAAAACAGACTATAGAAAGGCTCTTTTCATTACTTAAATATGGTCTTCAAGCTTTGATGAGATAATCAAACCTCTTCACATAACTATGTCCTTGATAAAAAACAGATGAGTCATTTTTGAACTGGTACTGGGGATGCTATTTCCATAATTCATAAAAGGGGAGCTCTCATTTCTGCACCAGAACAGTCTACTTCAAAACCAAACCAAACAATAAAAAGCATTGAGTGAATGTCTGAAATCTGAAAAACAAAAGGAAGGGTGCTACATTTATTGCTATCCATAATGTACAACTCAGTCACTACCCAGAAGCTGTCAAAAAAAGGAAACCTCTGGAGAATGCTAAACAATTCTTAATATAATATTTTTCTGCTGCAGTCAAGTATTCATCCCATCTGTGGGACAGATCAGTCCTACACAGTTTTAACTGTTTACCTCATCCAGAAATTAAATAGTTTTGTTATAATAACTGGGAAATGTTCCAGAAACAGAATAAAAGTTTCCAAATGGGAGAGAGGAAGAAAGAAAAAAATACCTAGGAAGAAATTCAAAGAAAGATCCATACCCAAGTAATAAAAGAGTAAAGTAGAAATTTGGTTGGCTAAGTGATCAATAAAAAGCAAGATACAAAACTGGGTGCAGATTTGAGTAACAAAAGATCAATGTATACAGAAGAAATAAAGAAAACACCAACATTTTTAAATACAGAAGGATCACATCTAGGGCTAAATGAATGTTTGACATTACCAAGCAACAGTGATAACAAGACTGGACTACAAAAGTGAAAATAAGTGAAATAATGGTTTGTAGACTAGGAATGACGAGCAGTACTGGCTTCAACAGATAAGCCTTACACCCTAAGGGATTTTTCTATCTTTTATTCATTCTGTGTGTTTCTCCAAGGGGAAGAAGCTGTCCAAACGCCTTACTGGGGGCAGCAGAGAATGGGGCACTGGGTACACTCCTTCCTCATGAACAATACATCATCATTATTCCCAAGGACATTCCTGGGGCACAGCCTGACTCCCTCCCCAAATCAGCTCCCTAGCTGATGCTATAGATCATTCAGGGAAGTGAAAATACTACAGAGCTCTTTTCATTGATGCGCTTAACTATTGATTCACACATTTATATAGTTATAAATTATTCAAATCAATATACTTGAGTTAGATGTGACAAAGGCAGTAGGTCTTCATAAAGACCATTGGAAAGTGATGCTAGTAACCCAGTAATTTGGAAAACTAGTACTGTTTACAAACAGGATGCACATTGAATGTCAGTATACAATATTTTTTGATTTGGTGTATGAATTACCTCAATTCAATCAGCACGTACTTACCACAAGCAGCTGAAACTAACAAGTCAAAGCCACTAATGACACATTTACAGAAGTGAAATAGAAAGAAAAAATATTCTTTATAATAATACGGACTTAGCAGCAACACCAGACAGGGAGACATGAAACAACTAATAAATAAAACATTTGTGCCCGGAAAAACTGAACATTTTCCGGTGGTGCTCATAGTATTCAGACTTTAAGGAAAATACATACATCTTAAGTAATTCACTTATGCCCCTATGATCCATAAGTAAAATAATTTCACACTTTTTTCCCTAATCATTGGGATGATAAAACTGTACTTCCAATGATAGTTTTCTGAGAAAGTAAATCCCCAGTAATATTTTACAACATACTGTATGCACAGAGTGAAAACACAATGTCTGTTATACACAGAAATATTCACCATTTGACCCCAAAAATTTATGCAGTTAAACAACTTTCCTAACATAGCAGTGGCCATAAAACTTTTATTTATAATGTGCTTTGAAATACAGTTGCAACTAAGCAAGTCAGGCAATCTACAGGAATCACAGAATGATGAGTTTCCAAGCTGTGCAAAGCAGCAAATAGCTGGAATAATGAAAAGATGGTTGTGTAAAGAAAAACTACTCTTCTGATGTTTAGATAAACATGGTTTCACATTTTTAATATATTTTGTAATAAGTGTTTTAAAACCGATTTTTAATAAAATGCTTTATTATTCTGTTTGCTTTTGACTTTTCATACCAAATTGGAAAAATTATAGAATTATACAATAGTTAGTCGGAAAGGACCTTAAGATCATCTAGTTCCAAACCCACTGCCATGGGCAGGGACACCTCACACTAAATCATGCCACCCAAGCCTCTGTCCAACCCAGCCTTGAACACTGCCAGCGATGGAGCATTCACAACTACCCCAGGCAACCCATTCCAGTGCCTCACCACCCTCACAGTAAAGAATTTCCTCCTCATATCCAATCTAAACTTCCCCTGTTTGAGTTTGAACCCGTTACCCCTTGTCCTATCACTACAGTCCCTAATGAAGAGTCCCTCCACAGCATCCCTGTAGGCCCCCTTCAGATATTGGAAGGCTGCTATGGGGTCTCCACACAGCTTTCTCTTCTCCAGGCTGAACAGTCCCAACTTTCTCAGCCTATCTTCATACGGGAGGTGCTCCAGTCTCCTGATCATCCCCATGGCTCTCCTCTGGACTTGTTCCAACAGTTCCATGTCCTTTTTATGTTGAGGACACCAGAACTGCACACAATACTCCAAGTGAGGTCTCAGGAGAGCAGAGGGGCAGGATCACTTCCCTCGACCTGCTGGTCACGATCCTTTTGAGGCAGCCCAGGATACAGTTGGTTTCTGGGCTGTGAGAACACACTGCAGCTGCCTCATGTTCATTTTCTCATTGACCAACACCCCCAAGTCCTTCTCCACAGGGCTGCTTTGAATTTCTTCTTTGTCCAGCCTGGAGCTGTGCCTGCGATTGCTCCCACCCAGGTGTAGGACCTTGCACTTGGCATGGTTTAACTTTATGAGGTTGGCATCAGCCCACCTCACAATTGTGTTAAGGTCCCTCTGGATGGCATTCCTTCCCTCCAGTGTATTGACCGAACCACCCAGCTTGGTGTCATCGGCAAACTCGCTGAGGGCGCACTCAATCCCACTGTCCATGTCACCAACAAAGATGTTGAACAAGAGCGGTCCCAACACTGATCCCTGAGGGACACCACTCGTTACTGGCCTCCAGCTGCACATTGAGCCATTGAGCACAGCTCTTTGCATGCGGCCATCCAGCGAGCTCTTTATCCACTGTGTGGTTCACCTACCAAATTGATGTCTCTCCAATTTAGAGACAACGGTTGCTTTTTGATCTCTGGAGTTTCAATACCTTTCCTCATGGTGTTTTGGAAATTGAAAGCTTATAGTGATCTTATTGCTTGACCTTATTTTAGCATGTCCCTTTTGTTGTTTCAGTAGCTTAGTGCCTTCATGGGAACTCATGAATATGTAGTTTATTACTATACATTAACGAAACTTTTAGTTTTAGCTCAATTTAATGGGCATGCTGCCTTCATTCTTGTGACAGGGAATTTCTAGGATGCTTTAAATCCTAGGAATTGCATCACATTTTCACTACTTCAGACATTTTTGCAGGTCTGCTGGAAATTATAAAACTTACAATTCTTGTTTAAGTAAGTCCATGTAATTCTAGATTCTTCAGAAAGTATAGTACCTTCAGAATAATCTTCCATTAGTAATCAAGATCTCAGGGTTTCAAACTTGAATAGTTGCTGCATATTTGTAATGATTTGAAAGTGTGGCTGCCGCTGTCATCTCGTTGAATTTGTCAAAAAAGCAAAGAAAAATTGTTCCTATTTCTAAAAAGTCTTTCTATTATTTTTCTATTTCTATTTCCTTGATGTAAGAAATGGATATTATCTTATAAAAACCCAACAAATAAACAGAAAAAGAACATGCAAAATATGGCTCTTGTATAAGACCAAAAGTAACTGATTTACAAGCTACTATTTGCAGGTTGCACTCAATTTGCAAATTAAGATCTCTTACATATTTTTATGAAGCCAATGTTCTCTACTAATATATTTTTTCTAAACAAATCATAAAAGAGTATGATATGGAAAGTAGCAACAAAATGCATCATAAAAGCTAAATTTTCAAGTCTTCATGTATCAATGAGTTTTATGGGAAACTGAAATGTTACCTTCACAATACTTAGCCTGTCCTAGTGTAATATAAAGCTAAAACTTTGTGTTAGTTAGAATAAAGCAATCATTCAAAAATAATATAAATGCAAGTTAGTATAATGCCCAAGCATCAGAATATTTTAGCACAGGATTATAGAAATGTAAAGCTGGGAAACTGTCAAGAGTTCATATTTTGTAGTAAATAGCCCACAGTCTGATACCAGACCATGGATCACTGTAACAGAAAGGTCCCAGTTCCTTGCTAAAGAGAGATTTTCCCAAATAGTACCTGTGGACTTGCTATCTACTCTTCAGTGCTTCAGCAGAACCCTTCAGTGCTGCACATCACTGACGCAGCAACTCAAATCCCTGTCTTGCAATGTAGCCGCGACAAACATGAATTTGCTCTAGGGAGCACAAATGTTGCAAGTACTTTGGATGCTAATGTGGGCAGGATCCTATAAACACTGAATGCTCTTTCTAATGACACTATCAAATGGCATATGAGGATAAGGAGTAAATGGCATGATGGACCATGAAAAGCTGCATGGTGTTTCAAGATTGATTGTTGCTAATCCTAGAGGGTGGAGAGAAATTGAGATGTAGGTTTCTCAGAGTGTCAGGAAATCTTTTCTGGGATTTCTTGCATCCAACTTATGTGACCAGTATTTTGCCTAGAATCCTTCACTGGTGATTAATTTCTTCACAATATTCATACATGTGAGTTGCCAGCCACATCTCTAGCTAGTATTTTAGGGTCTTGTTGTTGACTCAGACAGTGCTGAAACCTTGGGGGAGCTTCCTGAATATGGGGCAATGCTCCCCTTGCCTCTTTTATTCCTGAACTTCTTGCGTATACCAAATACCTTGTGAGCTGACTGACCAAACCTTTTCATACAATTACCAGGTAAATCCATGTGCACCCTTTGCATTACCAGCTCCTAGTTCTTTAGTTTGCCAGACACAGTTCTGCTAATTTAGGAGAGCTATCCCAGGCTTCCTTCTGAGACCTTGAAAGCTGCAACAATTCAGTTTGGAAGAAAAAAATAAGATCTTCTAAAGGCCTTCACTAATAATTTAAAACAGCAGAATATACATTTAGAAGAATCAATTATTTGTCATGATAGATTCTTTTGTTTTACTAATTCCAAATTAATTTGGGCCATGATTATCTTATTGCTTCTGTCGGTAAGGTGCAAGCTTGACAGTTCCAGATTCCTTGAAAACCCATTTTAAGCAACTTAACCTTTCCAGCTGATGATTTTGTTATTGTCTGTAGCTACCCTTAAAGTTTTGGGAGTTTCTAGTGGATGGGCCAGAACAGGCTTCTCTACAAAGCTTCCTTTTCCTGCTAGCAAGGTGCCTGCTAATTCCATAAATCATAAATTTTTGTTATGCACAAGGTAAGAATGAAGCAGCAGAAGGGGAGGTTCTGTTAAAAGGGCACTATGCTAAATTGCATTCCAGCAGCAACTGTATTCTTACAAGGGCTGAAGACACTGTACCATGTCTAGGAACTGAAAATGGCAGTCCACGCATCTTAATTAATTCAAGGAATTAATATGTAGCATTAGGACAAATCAACGTGAATATTAACCAGAAATATACTATTAATATTATTAAAAGGACTAATTTAATAGTTGAATTACTTTACTATCAAGAGGCAAAAGAATGGTGCATTCTGTGACAGCTGTAGGGATACACATGCCCCAAAAAGTAGCAAATTTCTGGGGCAGATCAGATCATCTCTTTTTAACTGGATCTCCCCTCAGTCCACATTGCTGATTGTGACACTGGGAGAAACAGATGAAGGATGCTGACTTGTTCAAAACAGGGACAAGCATTTCCTTGAACTCACTTGGGATACTAAGATAGTGATCACCCATATTTTTCAGGGGGAAAGAAGTAGAGAAAATCAGGATTCTCACAAGTAGGGGCATAAATGTTAAAAATACAATACAAGGCTCTATTGCAATGTTGTAGACAGAGGACAGGAAGGACTGAAATACAGCAACAGCAGCTGATCTAAACATGAAGTCCATAATGTTAAAGAATTTTCTTTCCCATGGCATACCCAATCTGTCCAAGTTCTGACATCCCTAAGAATTTGAGTACAAGTGTGGTTTTAGATCACAAATTTTACTGCCATTCTTGTGGTTGTAATGTCTTGAAATTATCTAGTGCAATGTTTGAAGACTTGTTCTGGATGACTTTTCTATTGTACTTGTACACGTACTACACTCTTCCTTGTACATACTCTCCTGGTAATTCCCAGGGCTTCCCTAGATGAAATATAGAACAGGATGATTTCCATGCCCAGTCAGAAAAGATTCAGAGAAAATCACAACCAGTTTGAAATAGTGCCACTTATTCTGCAGTAAATGATACAGGCTTCCATGGGAGGCCAACACTGATGGAAGCCTTCTGTAAGGATCAGTTCTAGGAAGATTTCATTTTCAGTCTTAGAAGAATGCAATTATAAGTTTTTTTCTCCTTTCCTTTTGAAAGCGTTCCTATATAAATCCTCCTGCAAGCCTAGGAAATTTTCTGGAAATCTCAGTGTGCTGGCTTCTAACTCCAGAATTCTGTTTCAAATTCTCTTTGCTGCCCTATCTGCATGTGATCTGGATCTAGCTACTCTACTATAATCATCTCTGTTCCTCCCTGTACCACTGGCAGAAGAAAGAATTTGTTAAATCTATTTTCTGTAGCAAACAAGCCATGGTTTATTAGTCCTGCTACCGGCAAATTAAACATAAGCGATGTTATAGCAACACTTGCCAAAAAAACATGTAAAAATCTGTATTCACTGGACATAAAATTATGCACTTTCCCTTACAGCTTGGCTATATCTCATGGTAGAGCTTTTCCTCTCTTGCCATGCTAGTCAGTTTATTAGTACCTTCTGTTCCCTAAAATTTATTGCTGTATTATCCTTCTTCATCCTAGAAGCATGCAATTTTTCCTCTGGCCATAAAAGGAATAAGTAAAATTTTATATGATACAGAGCAGCTAAATATGATGATGAGGGAAGTCAGAGGGACTGCCTGAAACTGTCAGGTTGACAATTTGTTTGGAGTGAAAATGGTAAACTGAACTAGTTTAAAGCATAAATCCAAAATAGCTCAAAAGGCCCTGAAACTGCAGTAATTAACATTAGGAAGTCCTCCTTGTCTAACTACTTGCCATGATAGAATTTAGCTTACATCAATTTGCATACCTACACAGAAGTCTTGCCATAATTGACTTCTGGCTGCTAAGTACCATTCTCCACTCACATGCATTTAAAAGAACTCCAACAAAATCAGCAGCCCAGATACTCAATGCACCCTCTTTTCCTTTCTGCTGCTTCTGGCCTTCTTCATCACTGTGAGAAACTAAGGCTGAGGCCCCATGGCATCTCTGCTGTGCCCGTGCCTGAGACACACGTTTGCCTCTTATCCTGCTTGGATTCTCCTTTCATATTCTCAAGTGTTACACCACATACTCTGCTCCAAGATCCACCTACCTCCCTGACCTGTGTTGCAGCTTTCTTCTCTCTGACTTTCAATGTCTGATCTCTTCCCTCCTCAATACCATTACTTATTTTGTTTCATCTTTGGAGAGGCCTAAACAGAGGACAGTTGCCTGTCTGCATTGCCAGCTTGCTGCTGGCTCAGATAGGGACAGCAGATGTGTGAGATGCACTGAATACAGATGGTGAATGTGCTCTTTGCTTCTTCTACATATTGAACACGCTGCATGCCGCAGCTCAAGTGTAGCTCAGCCTGTGCCAGTCCATGCAATTATCCAAGTGGACTGGAGTACTTTTCTTCTGGAGGCACACTAGGATTCACAGTTATCACCATGAGCAAAACTTGGATAACATCAAGTGTGAACTCTGCTGAGACAGCTGGACTTCACTCCCTGTTCCTCCCTAGAGGTCTCCTCAGGCAGCAACACAAAGCCTCAAGCCAATAAAGTAGCATCAGAAAATTCTTCCTACAATATGGACAGGATAAAAAATTACCCTTGGGTATATCAAGAATTCTTTCCATCTCCCTCAGCCTTTTAAATTTTAATGAGCCATACACTTTGGAATGAAGAAAAGGTTTCCCCCAAATCCATTATATAGATGCCTGTTAAGAACTGCAGTTTTGCAAACCAACGTTCTAATGAAAAAGCATTTTGATGAAAACATTTTTACACTTTTAGCCAGCTTTGTTCCAGAGGGGATTGGGCTTTTCACAGAGAGAACAGTCTCACTAAGCATAGTCCCACAGAAACTGGAACAATGAAAGTCCCATAAGCCTGCATAAGACTAGTAGGGATTTGGACCTCCTCCAGTTTGTAAGAAAGGTTGGATCCTATTTCTCAGTATGACTGTGATGCCCCCATGTACTACCAAGCTTGTGAGAAAGCAGTTGCTGCAATATTTTCAGTACAGATGATTTAGGTGGTGTTCACGGTCACATCAGTATTCCTTCCTGCTACTTTAAATGCCTGGAAAGAACTTTTACCACTATTAAATATTTTTGTAAGAGAGTCACATCTCACTCTGATGTCAAGTGTTTTGGAAGAACAAATCATATGAATCGCCATAAATGTTCATTTAACTTGGTTTTTACTGACTACTCTTGCCACCAATCTTCATAAAATATTTTTGCTTGATGGGGCTACCTAGGAGACAGCACAAAACATCATTCTTAAATTGCCCCTAGATTAATCCACACTTGTAGAAGGCATAAGGAAGCATAAGGTAGGTGTTAGCACACTGACAGAAAGAGTAGATTACAGACAGAATGAAACTCTACATAGGAGTAATTTGAAAACTGCCTCAAGGCATACTAAGGATCATCACTGAGCCTTTAATGTCTCTGAAATAAGATAACTAAGAGATAAAACTACTGATTATTTGCTTAAAGCAGAAACACTGAAGCAGCAAAATGTGTATGAAGTCTCCCTCAGGTCTGGAAAATCTGAGGTTATCCCATTGTGCAAGGTAGATAGAGCATGAGGGAGCCCAGGTCCGATTCTTCCTTTTCTGCCAATGACATGAACGAATCTGTGGATTTATGCTGATGATTTTAATCCTTCAGATTAAAGGAGATCTTGCTGGCTGAGGCTCTAGTTAAACTCTGGCAGATTTCATTGTGCCTTGGACATGCTGAAAATCTGAGCAACAAGACTCAAAGAAGAGAGGCAGATTTCACTGTGTTTGCTTAGTACATTCCTTCCACAAGGCTATAAATACGCAAAGGCTGTTAGTTCCTCCAGATGCTGCTTCCTTCACTTCCTTGAAATACAGACAGGTTGTGAAGCTGCTGTGTTAACACTTCTGCAACTGAATGGTTGAACTCTCTGACTCCCAATGGCCCTGATTGCTATCAGCCAGGTTAGCAAGGCTGTAACCAGGGAGGAAATGAGAAAAGAAGGTCAACATGCTGCTTCTTCTGGTGACAGGCTTCTCTGTGCTACTGCTGGGAATATCACATTCAGTCTCTATGTACTGGTTTTGGCAGGGATAGGGTTCAATTTCCACATACCAGCTAGCAGAGGGCTATGTTTTGGGTTTGTGCTGGAAACACTGTTGCTGACACAGGGATGTGCTGTGCTTACTGCTGAGCAGTGCTCACACATGGCGCTCACTAAAGCCATGGCTCTTTCTACCTCTCACCAGCTAGCAGGCTTGGGGTACGCAAGGAGTTGGGAGGGGACACAGCCGTTGAGGTCAGCCCCTGCTGACCAAAGGGATGTTCCACACCATATGATGTCATATAAAGCCGAGCCGAGGGAAGAAGAAGGGGGGAGCAGGACATGTCCAGAGCAATAGGATTTGTCTTCCTGGGTAACTGTTATGCATGATGGAGCCCTGTTGGCCTGGAGATGGCTGAACCACTGCCTGCCAATGGGAAGTGGTGAATGAATTCCTTGTCTTCCTTTGCCTGCATGCACAGCTTCTGCTTTACCTATTCAACTTTATCTCTTTATCTCAACCCATGAATTTTCTCACTTTTACCCTTCTGATTCTTTCCCCCATTCCACTGTGGGGAGTGAGCACGTGGCTGTTGGTGCCTGGTTGCCAGCTGGGGTGCAACCCCAACATGCCATAAGGGAAAGAAACACAGCATGTTAGCAATGGCCAGACACCATTTCCTATGTGTACAAATACTAGTCTCTGGATCTGGATGTGGTTTCAGTTAATAAGCAAAGGAAAACCTGGGTCTTAACCTTAAGGCTCTGTGTTTCCTGGCCACTTTTAGACATTTCCAGACAATGAACAGAGGAGTGATCCTGAAGGTCTGTCTCTCATGGCAGGTTTCTTAATTCTGTGTTTTCCAGAGTGAGAGTTTGCCCTCAGTCTTACTCATTTCTTGGTCTTGTACTGCACACAGCCTTTTCAGAACCCCACATTCAGACTAGTAATCTGTTTCAAAGGCAGCCTGGGGGCAATGCTCTGCCTAGTTTTGCTCTGGTAGCCTAAAGCATAGACCAATAGAGGTTGCAAACAGGGCACTCTTTCAGGGGGGTGGTTTGAGTCCTGGATGTCCTCCTGCCTGCCTTCAGGTGACATTCCCTTCCCAGGGATGGTAAATGGGTGGGACATCTGCTTGCCTCCTTGATCTCCCCAGCTTTTATCAAGCCCTCACTCAGCACGTGGGCTTTCTCCCACAGCTGCGATTTTAAAGGTTGGGATCTGCAGTATCTAAGTTTTGTGGCTTTCCTGGAAGGACTGTCAAAGTCAGCCTTATGCACTAAATACTGTGTGTGGAAGGGAGCAGTGCAGATACTTTGAACTTGGAGACAGATGAGAGGAGACAGCTGTTTGTATCTATGTAGATGGTTTATGTGCTTTTTAACAAGGCAGCCAAATCCTCTACAAATAAACAGGCCTCCTTTTTTTAGTTGTGCTTTAACCCTCATCCTGCATGAGGAATTTATTTGATAAAAACCTTGACCTTCTTTTTTTGCTTAAATTGCTTTTTTGGAACTCTGACGATGAGAGCAACTCTTTACAAAACCTGGCAGACAATCATGTTTTGACTGAGTAGCTACAACTCAAACCTGACAGTTTTCCTGAAGAAGATTATGCTGAAAGGCCCCTACTTTTTGGTGAAAATTTATGTTATGGAATACAAATCATCATCAGTTTCCCAGGATTAAAATCCTGAGCCTTTGACTTGCTCAGAGCATTTCTTTAGCCATGGAAGAAGAGATGACGACTGTCTATAGGCAGCAGAAGTTACCACCACAACAGCAAGGGATGAATGGAAAGCAGCTGCATTTGGCATTATACCAGGTCATGTTCCAATTAGGATTTTGAGTGTTCTATGGAAGCCCTCCAGTCATCAGTGAATCCAACATACAGAAAGACATCTGGCAACCTTTAAGCACTTTTACAGAAGCCCATATGCCAGCAGAGAACATGCTAGAAGCCCTTCCATCCTTAGATGGCTTTATAGAAAGCTGTGTGCCTACTGAGAAAACACAGTCTTCTTGAAACAGCAACATCAATTTTCTTTACTGAGACTCCAGCTCCAAGCTGAGCTCCAGGTGAGTCACAGAGCAAAGATGTTAATTCTCCCTAGCAGCCTTCCCAAGTGATGTTTTTTTGCTCTTCAGAAGGGTATTCTACAAGTTTCCTGTTAACAGCTTTTTTCCCCCCAATTGCTCTCGGTGTTACAGCTTTCTATGAGCAGAGGAGCCCTCTCCGTGTCTAGCCAAGTCAGAGAACATTACTCATTCAGCTTGATAAAGACACCTACTTGGAAAACTGAAAGCTATACTGATTGATTTGAACAGCAGCATCTCATCTAAGGCTTCCTCTAGCTACATGGATACTGTTAGAATTAAGCAAACAAGATCAGCCTCGATGTTGATTAATCTATTATAGAGACCTCAAGAGCACCGAAATTACTCAATATGTAGAGCAGGAAGACATTTTTTAAGTACTAGATACAAATAAAACTCTCCACTGAATTACCTAGGTCTGTTGAAAGAAGCAAATTTGCAGCAGCTTGCTTATATCTGTAATCTATAAAAACATTAATATTGACTAATTCTGGGAATGGAAAAAAAAAAATCCCAAACCCAAGCATAAAGACTAGCCCTAGGTTACTTCTGTCTGATGGAGTACAATGCAACAAAAATCAGCAACAGCTTTATGCTTAACATTGCACGTAATTGCTAGGTGCAGTCTGAGCAATGATGATGGGGCAGATTCACAAGCCCTTTGCTTTGGAAACATGCTTACAAACACCGTTAAGAGGAACTGAGTATGGATTGGAAAGGGATGTTTCTGGAATGATGTGGGCTTGACAAACTCTCAGTACTCTGAGCTAGCACAGCCACCCTTATCTTACAGTTTAGCTGTTCTAAATACACATTTTGTCACACCTGAATTTTCACCCCTCCTCTTAATGAATGACATACCCAGTAACATATAGAGCTTTATGATCCTTGCATGGTTTGCACAGCAGAAAACCTGCTAGCAGAGTTTCCTGAGTGACACCATTCACTTACATAGTGTTCAGCTCCTGAAAAGAATGTCAGAGAGACAGGCAAGGAATTCTTCTTATGCCAGGGCATGATGCTTTGCGTGTGAGAGACCTTGTTAGCTGGGTGGTGGTAGTGTAATATGTGGCTTTAATTCCCCTCTGTTTCTGACCTGAAACCTATAGTCACACACACTGATGTGCTGTGGGGTGCATCTGGTTTCTTACCATGTATAGCTAAGGTAATGTTATGGATCTGTTGAAAAGCTGGGAAACTCCATGAGTTTGACTCACAAAGTGTTTGACTCCACAAGGGTTTAATTTCTTACCGATCAACACCTTCAGTAGTGTTCCAGTGTCAGATGTAGAGGCATTCCATTTTGAATAACACACTGAACTGATCACAGAAATTGAGCTTTGAACAAAGGCACCTTTAAAGAAAGAAGTTCACTGAGCATTAGGACATCCACACTTTGTGTCTGGATGCCAGGTTTGGGGGCATTTCTGCAGCTTTGCCATTTGTTTGTGGTGTTGAGGAGATCTCCCAGCACTCAGCAAAGGAAGAGCAGTGCTTGGCTGGTGGGGGTGCGCACACCCTCTCACAGGGGTTAACAGGCACATGAAAAAGCCTGTGATACAGCCTTGCACAGCTCCAGCATGTTCAGAAGCATTTTCCCTCATGGTATTTTAAGCTGGAAGTCTCTTCTGGGCTCAGAACTTTTGGAAAGATCTTAATTGAAGAAGTAAGATCTAGTCTTTTATTCTTCATTCTTCCTCCTGCTCCCTGTAAAACCAGTAGGAAAAATCCAACATATATTTTTTATCAATAAATACATCTGCAATCACATATGAGAAGACTTGGAGAGTTTTATTAAAGAAGGACTGGCATCCAATGTAGTATTTCATTCTAGTCATAGTAGGCATTTTTGTGTGACTGAAGGAAGACGTTTCAAATTAAGGGTCAAATTCAAGTGCTAGTGAAATCGGGGTGTAAATCCACGCTCACGACAATTTACACCAAGTCCTCTTTACCAAGAGGAGAAAAAAACTCTTCAGCTCAAACGTTTAAAACCGAGATTAAATCAACGCATTGCCAGGAACTCTCTAGGAAATGAGGAGATTTTGATTGTACTTGCAGAAACATGTGGTTTAGACCTAAATGCTAACGTCTGACTGACATTTACTGTCCTAGGTGAAATCCTGAAACCTTTACAAACATGAGGTTTAGCGGGTGCTTTCAGACTCTCTGCTATGTTTAATAATCATTAACTTTGCTGGGCTTTATCGCAGCTCGGCTGTGAAATGTCACAGGCTCAGATGGGATCTGTCAGCGTCAAACCAGCTCTTCTTACCAATTAGCTCCGGGTAGAAGCGGGCTCGGCGGCGCTGGACCGATTCTGACAGACTTCCAACTACTCCGCTTGGTTAAGGCAACACTTCTATTCTCAATTAGACTTTTAAGTCCTGCATTAACTGCCCGAGAGGGAGCTCTTCGGAAGCAACGTTTCGGCCCCAGCATCTCCTCCCGCTGTCCCTTGTCGCTGGGCTCAGCGGAGGCACGGCAGGGATAAGAGGCGGTGGATCCCGCTGCCCTCGGAGCAACACGGTTTGGGCGGAGCGGACCCGGCCCCTCGGCGGGGAGCGGACGGGGCAGCGGCGGCGGGGGCAGGAGGGAAGGAGGGGGCTGGCGTCAGGCGCCGGGCAGCCACTGGCAGGGAGCTCCCCCCTCGCCTCTTCTCGCCTCGCCTCCCGCGGCGGGGGGGGATAAAGGCACCTGGCCCGGTGCTCCG
>JANRGW010030241.1:0-59660 GCA_024733675.1 Psilopsiagon aymara
CATGAAGGGGGATGAGGGGTGGCCATGGTTGTTGCAGGGTGGTTGTCAGGGGAGATCATGAAGGGGGGGAGGGGGCAGCCAGTGACTAAACCTGGCTGAAATTCCCTTGAGAATTGGGCAGCAAGCATGGTGTTCTCCAAGGGTTTCTCAGTGAGGCGGAATTTTGGAATGGCCCCCCAAATTTTCCCGTCTCCTATGTAAGCATCAAACACAAAACAAGATGCTGTTTGTATGTGATGAGACATCCATTATGGGACTGCTTCAGAACAGTATTAGTATTCTTATAAAATGCAGTTACTGTCTAGAAGGATTACTCTGATGGCAATAGCAGCATTAGAATTCTTCATACACAAAGGAACTGATTAATTCTGTCATCAAATAAGAAGTGTGGGTAGTTAATTGTTTTAAACCCCATCTCACAGCTAGGTGTAGGAGCAACTAGAATTGTATGTAAAACAATATTATGGAAAGGTCAAGTGACTTGTGTGAGGTTAGACAGTCAAGAGAGCAGCAGAGGCAAGGATTTAGACAGTCTTTTTTTCCAGGTTGATCTTTTGTTTATTAGATCATATTAGATCTCAAAGATTGTATGGATATTGGTATGCTTTTATTGGGCACTTCAACTGCATGTTATTTCCCCATGGTTTTTAATCTTATCCTTTAAGGCCAATATTTGTTGACAAAGATTATAACAGCGTACAACAGATTACATTTTAATGGAGGACTCCAAAATAATGAGGTGTATTTTCCTCTGCTGTCTCTATACTCACTGGTCCCAGTGCAATCTCACCCAGAATAAGGACACTGGAAACGTTAACTGACAAAATGCTGTTGGGGTTTTAACCGCACCATCAGGTAGCAGTGCCATACACTTTTTTGCGTGTGTTGGCAACTCTGAGAAGAACTGCGCTGATGCGAGAAAGAGTGAGGCAATATCTTTGAAAGAGATGCAGGAAGGAATGGAGGGAGAGGAAAGACTGAATCACAGAATGGCTGAAGCAAGAAGGCACCTCTTCTTGCTTCAGACTAGAAATTGTCTAGTCCCCGTCCACTTGGTCAAAGAAGGGTCATCTATAACAGGTTGCTCAGGGCATGTTTGAACAGGTTTGGAATATCTCCAGGGATAGAGACTCCACAAACTCTCTGGACAACCTGCTCCAGTGTTCAAACACCCTTACAGTAAAAAATGCTTTTTTCTTCAGTTTAAAAGGAGTTTCTTTCTTGTTACCTCAAAACCCTTTCTTGCCATCCTGTTCTACCACTTCCTGACTTGATTTTGTGTAATCTCTCTCCCACACCAGTCCTGGTAAAATGTGCTCTTCACCAGGTTGGTGAGCCTGTTGACAAAGATGCTTTGTCTCACTTGATCAGGTGGATCCAATTTCTTAATGCTCAGCAACTTGGTCTTGGTTGGCACCACTGATGTGCCAGGGGTAGCTGCTAGGGGAACGTTACCCTGTAGCATGGCACAACTGTTGCTGAGCAAGGAACACTGTTCCCAGCAGAGTTTCTGGCTTCCCTCTGCATGCCCTTCTGCAAAGTGCTGCACAGATTGATGGGCAAACCTCATCAGTTTCTGCTGAAATTCAGCTGCTGGTGGGACACCATACAGTTTAACTGATTCTAATTAGACTTGGTAGTGGGACTCAGCAGTGTCCAGTGGGAAATGGCAACTCCACGGCAGAATGCTCCTCATGTTTTTTCTTCACATTGTATGAAATAAATAGTCTCATGAACTTCAGCAGACAGCAACTGAGTTTGGGAGTTTCTTCTTGTGTCATCTAGCCTACTGAAGAGAAACTACTGCAAAACAAAGAATGCCACTACCTACAGCTCTTGAATTTTCCAAGGCAGCCTTTCTTCTATTTGATGCCTGTCTCATGCTGCTTAGTTTGAGATCTCATGAAATCACAGTTGCGGGTGGTATGATTGTTCCTTGAGATGCAACTTCAAAACTAGGGAGGCCACTATACCCTTCTGTGCTTGCTCTATATTCCTGGATGTGTTAGTTCTTTGCTCCATTTAGTGATATAAAACATGGGAATGCAACTGATTTTAACAAGTCACAGGGGCTTTGGAAAAGAAAAAGAAATATGTCTGAGAAACGGGAGAGTATCTGAGAAGAGAGGAATTGTCAGCATGAGAGACCTCAAGCTGAGTGACTGAGAGTTGACATTCCTTCTATTTATTTATAAAATTTGTAACTGTGGAAATTAGCCTTAGAAGCTGTAGACCCATTACTGTTAGTTTTATCGTTCTTCTAAGACATACCCTGAGGCATTCCTGGAGATTGAATCCTACTGTATTTTGCAATAAGCCCATAATTGATTATGCTATGGAGCTTTAATATGGGTTGAGAAATGGAATCCAAAGTAAATACATTCAGAATTTTGCTAGCAGGCCAAATTTAAATCTGGTTTTCTGAACCTACCAGGATTATTCCTTCTCAGCTAACGATTTAATTTGAACTAGCCACCCTGAGAGGTGCAGTATATGGGTAAGTCCAGGCTATCTGCTTGCTGGGCTTCTCTAAAGAAGTTTATCCTGTCTACTTCACCTCTAAGTTTGTAAAGATAAAATTAAATTCTAACATTATTCATTATAAATCCTGCCTGGTGCTTCCTCCAGTAATGTTTCAGATGCCTGTCACCAATGCCATCATACACAGATTTGCTGGCTCCTTTCATTTCTGAAAAACAAGTATGTTACACCGTATTCTTAAAATGAGGGAGAACTGAATGAGGTGGTGGTGATTTGTCTTTTTACTTCTCAGCTTGAAATATGGCCCATGCAGCTTCCTAGTCTTTGTTAAATTTTTTTGCTCAGTTAACTAATTTGATGAAAATCTGTCCTTTCTAAAAGAAGCTTGTTCATTTTGCTCATTAATGAGGAATAAGAGAGATGTTGGTCTCTCCCTTTCATTCAAAAGGTTCCTATTTCCTTTTCTCAGTTTCTAAGGACCATATTATTTCCTTTGTATTGCAGTTGCTCCTGCTGTCTGTTGCTGATTCTAGGGCTTAATGTGGGCTAACTTGGAGATCTGGTAGAAACTGAAGTTTCTTAAAGCACATCATTTGCTATTTAGGAGGCATCCTAAACAATGATGCAGCTACAAACAAAAGAAACTTTTGCTCCGAAGTGACAGAATTAGCACTGCTTTCTGACCATTTTAAATCCTGGATTTGTTTGTGAACCTGAAATCTCTAAAGCCAAATTTGTTTGTGAGATTCTGTCCTCAGAGTTGATTTGAGGTGGAGGGGCTGATTCACAATATATGTTTATTTGAAAATACTTCTCATGAAATGTTGTTATTGCCTATGTGTGGTCTTAAGGGAAAAAATAATTAGTTTCATATTTCCCACTGGAAAAGAACTCTCTTTCTTTTTTATTTCTCACTTTCTCATCAGTACCTAAAAAAATTGGTTATTTCCCCAGAACTATTACACTGCTGGGTCTGCTCCATTAAGAAGTGATACACAGGACTGTGTGTTTCTAAAGACTGTGCTAATTCTGGTAAAGTCTCCTTTCACACGTTCTTACCAAATGTGATGATACTGTATGTTTGTTTTCTATGACCAGGTAAGAGGAGCAAATGCAAACAAACGCAAAAGACAAAAATCTGTCATGTCAAACTGGAGAGAGCTGCAGTGCAAGAATACCTTTATTTCCTGGTTTGCATTCTTCCTTACTTACCTCCACTGCAAAAGAACCCAGAATATTTTTGGCATATAGTGTTTGCAGCCGCACATAGGTCAAGATGAAGCAACAGACATATGTGGGAAGATGACATAGGTCATGAGGAGTACATAAACAAAAAACCCCTTAACATAAGCTTCTTTAGCAAGCATAGAATATTGCATTTAAATCAAGCTTTGGATCAGCTAGAGAGCTGCATTGAAAGAAAAGCGAATTTGGTGGATTTTGGAAGAAGGACCTGTTCCTCCTACCACTGAACTCAGTCAAAGTCTGGAGATGCATACTTCATGTTATTCAATAAATTTAAGCTTTGATATTACCTTTTCTCACTTTTTATCTGCTCTTTCGTTGCTTCAGAGACATTTTGCATGTAAGCCACCTAATTTTTTACCTCTGGCACCAGGAGGTATCTACCTCTGCGTACAATGGAGCTCTGCAAAGCTTTGCCATACCAAAATATTTTGTCCCTTTGAAAAATCCACCTAGAGCTGTTTGAAACAGGAATAGATGATGTGATTATTAAAACCTGAGAGCTTCACGTCTATTAAGGAGGATTTTGCTTCTGCTGCAACAGAGGGTTGACTGCAGAGATCATAGAAGAAAGGCTTGATGCTGTGAGCAAATGCAGATCAAAGTGTAGAATCATTGCCACCTGCTTTGTATGAAGGAGAAACTAGGATTTGGAGGGCAGAATCTGGCAAAACTGTTCCTGTGGCTTTGCTGGATGGAGAGACAAAACCTGCATGGAGATGAGGCACTGGTTATGTGCAACTGGGCTCAGCACCACTTGGGAAATGGAGCTGGCATTCCCTAGGATAGCTTCCCTTGATTTCTTACAACCTATTTTGACTTTCCAAAAAGTCTAGATACTTTCCCCTGTAGTGATTATGTTGCTTGATAATGTTGATGCCTATTACAAAACTGGACAATCTTCCTCTTCCCCCAGTGTCCTTCCAGCATGAGAGGAAAAAGAATTGGCTCCAGGAGTTTCTTGGAATCTTGCTTGTGTAGGGCCATGATTCCTTCCCCTGCAACTCATATAGGCACAGGAAACTATTGATAGGCTGACTGATGGTACTGCTCTTCCTTGTGGGAAGCACTAGCTCTTGTACTTTTTTTTTTGTAATTCTTGTAGGAATTACAAAAACACATGCACACACACACAGAGGGTTACCTATATACAGGTATGTATCTCTGTATTTAAGATGCACAAAGTTGGAGGGACAGTGAGTAGCCTCTACTCCTAGATATGTTTTTATGTGCACCTCTAGGGAGGTTAAACCACAGCATTAAGCATCAAAAAAGGAGATTTCTTGATTTTGAAAGAGGATTTCTCATTCTCTTTTGTAACCTGGCATAGTTTCCCCCTCCCTTTATTTATTTGAAGTGAGACAACACCACTGATGAAAAAATCCATATTAGAGTGGTATCATTCCCCCCAGCTCCGTATACCTCATTGTAATTCATGAATGCATTTATGAGGTCTTTATTAAGACAGGCCAGATTTATTTTTCATTTGTGCTAAATTGTTTATGCCCTTTTAAAAGTGCACTGTATCCTCAGCATTGGGCTTTTGGTTATCTGCCTGACAGTGATGAAGTGTTATGTTTTAACAAGTGTGTTAAGATCTTGTCCTGGTGCATATTCTGTGCTATTTGTGAGATTACAGTGATAAGGAGGGATAAATAGACGTAGAATGGATCAGGTGTGCATGCATCTTAATTTTTTGGTAAATTGCTCAAACCAGTTTGAGTTGCTGGTGAACAGTGATTACTGGTTTATTCAATAAATCGGAATCCCCAAAGGAGTATCCTTCTGTTTAGACTATTAAATCAGGGTCATATTTGCAAAAGAACCCATCACCAGTCTGAAGATCTGCTTTCTTATTCTGGTGATCAGATGATAGCTGATTAATACGGTGAGAGAGCTGCTACCAGTCCTGTTTCTAGTAAAGCTATTCTTTTACTAGTAAGTAAATTCTAATTAGCATGCAGAGTCTGGAGTGAATTTGTTCATTTTAAACATGCTGGTCAGGTTCCTGGGCCTGTGTGTTCTGGCTAGCCTCTGGCTATCCTGGGAATATAGTAAGTACCTTGCCTGCAGCTTTTCCAAGGGAATATGCAAGAGTAATTAACAAAAGCCTCTGTCTGCCCACACTAGTAGGATCTGTGTGGTTCCAAACCTCTCGTGTTTGATGAAAAATCACTCACCATAGAGGCCAGCTGCCTCAGCAATGAGGGCAGAGCATGGCAAGGACTGGGGCTGGGTTATGTGTTCTGAGCAGGAGGGGACAGTTGCAGCATAACTGTGCCCAAACTTTGAAGTACAACCCAGCCACACCAGTGAGCTCCTCAGGAATGTGCAAGGCTGTATTTGAGCTCTCAAGTCATGAGGCACCATGCAACTCAGGTAGGAAAAACAAAACTGTTGTGTGCTGGTGTTGCAGTATCAGCCCTACAGATGCAGCTCATCAATATTTTCTCCCTTGGGGGGAAGAGGAAAACTTCTGTGTAGCCTAGGAAAACTCCTTTTGTGTCTCCCTCAAGTAAATGAGCCCCTTAACTCAGTGGTGAAAAGAGTCTATGGACTATAGCCCTACAACCGAGTTTGAAGTTCTCAACTGGTCTGGATGTATCAGATCTGATTTAAAACAAAAGAATAAGTTCTATTAATGTTTTTCTGATCTTTTTTTTTTTTCCCCTCTCAAACTTTCCAAGAAACAAGGCTATTCTGAAACTTTTCTCCATGTTAATGAAAACTGCCTCAGGATTTTTTCGCACCCAGTTCCACACTTTGCCTTGTCATCGTATTAGAGAACAGCACAGCATGGAGGAGAAGTAGAAGAAATCTCACTATGTGAAGAACACGACAGGAGAGTGACACAGGTTAGATGTCTATCAAATCAGCTTATTGCCATGGAGGGGGAAGGGAAGCACATGGCCATTTATTTGGGGAAAGAACAGATGTGATTTCCCAGTCTGATAGATTGTTTTGTTGTAGCGTACACTTCGTGACTTCAGGAAAGTTGGTTTTGATTTACAGCAGAGAAAGGATTAGAAGAGTGGAGGACATTGTGTTTAACCCTCATCTGACTAGCAAGTGCAGCCATTGATCAGATACTCATGTCAGCACGAGAATTTGCTTTTTCCTTTTCTACATGTGATTTCATGATCCAAAAGAAGCTGCCTGGCCAGCTGAGAAGACAATGTCATGGGTAAACAGATGAAGTTTTTCTGGGCCCATGTCACACAGAGTCTGTGCTCTTTATAGTGCTGCAGGTGGAGAGAGTCAGGACTATCCTGCCTACTAAGATCTTGTGTCCAAACTAAGGACAACAGCAAAACAGCAGCAAAAGAGGGATCTCTTCCAAGACCCTGGCCAGAGCTCCAGCTTTTTATAGCTGTCAGCCTAGTGGGGAGTTTGTGCCAGCTTGTGATTACTTAGGTTATCATATTTATGGCAAAGTGACATATGAAGAAATACTTGACACCTCTTAGCTGTCAGTAAGATACCTGAAATCCTTAAGAGCTCCATTAGCTGAGCTGTAGAGTCATCATCCTCCTGATTACCTATGGCGAGCTGGGACAGGTTGCTGACACATTAAAGAGGACACCTTGTGTCTTGCCACATTGGAGTTTGGAAATTCTGTGCTTAAGCTGCCTTTGCAAAATCTCATGGGGTCAGAGCATAATTGAATAATTTGGTTCCAGGGCAAATTTGAAAACTAAACAAGGACTTGAGGGAGGGGCCCCTGTGGAAACCATGTCAAGGAATAAACAGCATCAGAGGATTTCAGTGATGTTTGTATAAGGAGGATAATGTTTGCTTGATTCTTGCAGGCTTTAACTGGCTGTCATCCTTCTACACCAAAGCAACAGAAACTAATTGAAGGAAAACAAAACAGAGGTGTGATAAGTTACCTAAATTTGAAATTCAAGTTGTCTGGCACAGTTTTGATAACATACATTACGACACATGGAAGATTTTTGTTGTAGAATCATAGAATGGTTTGGATTGGAAGGTACCTCAAGATCATCTAGTCCCAACCCTCCTGCCCCCAGTTTATATACTGGGCATGATGTGCTGTGGTATGGAATACCTCTTTGATCAGTTTGGGTCAGGTGTCCTGTCTCTGCTTCCTCCCGGCTTCTCCTCCTCCCTGACAGAACATGAGACTCAGAAAGTCCTTTGTCAGACTAAACATTACTGAGCAACAACTAAAAACATCAGCGTCATCAGGGCTGTTCCCAGGCTGAAAGTCAAAACCACAGCACTGCACCAGCTACTAAGAAGGAGAAAAAGTGACAACTACTGCTGAACCCAGGACATCCAATCAGAATGCCTTTGCAAGTTTAAATATGTTTTCTGATGCTTAAACTATATGGTTGAAAATGGAGTTTACCTTTTGTTCCTTAGAAGTACAGTGTCTGGAACAAAGAGGGAGACCTTAGTCTCATTTCAGGTACACAGGTGCTGCTTGTACCCCTGCAAAAGACATATAGTGGTAATACAGTATAAAATGTTTTTCCAAGCAGAGACTAGTGCAAAGGAGAAAGCATTTGTTGTCCGTTCTTCATGGCTGTTCTCCATGAGCCTGAATTCAGAAGGCGGATGGAAAAAATGTCAAAAACTCCCAAAAGAGAAAGTCTTACATGAAGAAGAGGAACGTGTTAAAGATGCAGTGTGAGAAGCCTCGTAGCTGCAGCCCTCGCTTCCACTCAGGCAACCCTGAGGGATGACCCAAACCCCAAAATTTAGCTGCAACTTCTCCTAGTCCTCTTTGAGTAGATCACTAGCAATACTGTTCTGCCTTTGCATGGCCGTGTGTCACCGAGCTACCGTGAGCATTTTCCAGGATTAACTCTGCTTTACTCCTCAATTGGTTTCAACGGGTTTAGCAAGCCTTTTTTAGCCAGCGTGGAGAAGCTAATGCTCTTACTCCTCAAGCTTTTTAAAAAGTGCTCGAAGCCAGATCATCCCCTCCCAATTTTGCCACAGAGGGGATGTAGCTAGCAGAAAGCCCTCAAAGATAGTTCAAAATCTCTTGGAGGAACAGGAATGAAAGCTTAAGAGACCTCAGCCTTCAACCTCCTTGTCCTTTCAAGACTGCATTGCACAGCAAAGCCTGTGCAGTGCTGGTGAAGAGCTCTGTCAAGTCCTACAGGACTGCACAGGACTGTCACATTCCCAGGAAAACTGTAGGGAAATAACTAAGTACAGAAAACTTATGATTCACAGTGAGACGAATTCCTAATTATAACTGTCTAAAATTTAAGCCTGACCCATAGAATTAATCTTCATGATCCCAGAGGGAAGGGAGTTGAGGGTGAAGCCCAAGAGATTGCGTCTATGCACAAAGCCCCCAGCAGCTTCATCTAGTCAGTGCTGAGCTTCCTACACCAACAGGGAACATTAGTAATGCTGGACATGTCTAGTTTTTAGCTCTGCAAGGAAATATCTCCTTTCTTCCTTCCCTTCCTCACAACCTCTCTGATCAGAAAATTCTTGAGGCACCACCAGGAACTCTCTGAAATTTAACAGGAGTGAAATTTAACAGCCTCAGATCCCTGCCTGCGATACAGCCTGGGAGAGTAACCTCTGCAGACCTCCTGCACCACATGTGAAGAGCCACACCGCTGACCAACTACCCTTCTCTGGGTCTTTTGTGGTTGGTGTTATTACTGACTGCATGTCAGAACAACAGTGCTCCGGCTTCAAGCAGAGCCTTCCACTCACACCGAGGCTGAACAAACTAAAATCAGAGTAACTTCAATCCTCCAAATATTGGTATGTTGTGGTTTGGACTGTAACAACAATCATTTGGGTCCAGACCCCAGTATGACAAAACCCAAAAGATCAGGGAACAGGAGAAAGGTTTAAAATCCTTCCAAATTTCCATAGAGAAGACAAGGCACAACACAAGGCAAGCCTCCAAAACACAGTTAACTTCTTTGGAGATTTTTGTTGGTTTTGTTTTATTTTTCCATGCAGAGCCTGTATGTTCTTATCCTTGCTTACTATTTCTGCAAGACATTTAGGTAGACCTTCCCAAGAGCAAGTAATTCAGCCCTAACCGTCTCACAAAGCTCTGAGCTTCCTGGCAGCTTGTGTGAATGACATGCATGGGCTGTGACTGTGTGAGTTGTTCGTGCTCGGGTCTGCGCAGGGGAGAAGCCTCCATCTGTGAAGGCTGGGCAGCAACATTTTACTGTAGGAAGGTGATGGACAGCATTTGGCATTTTTTCTTGAAGACAGCGGTGAGAGGGGAGAAGCCTTCTGCCTTTCTGAGAGTGCCCTGTTGGTGAGTGCCTGAGAGCTGCATTATTGTGCTGTGTCTGAGAAGCCATGCACCATGTTCATCTGTCAGGTTCCCACTAGTGGGGCTGTGCCCTTCTGGATCAACAGCAGAGTGAGACAGAGAGAAGGCCTCCTGGGTCTTGTTCTGGTACTTAATTTGTGGGTAAGGTGGGTTTCTTGCTTGGATAGCTTCAGTGAGACTGTTACTAAACGCATTTTACTTCTTAAAGAGTTGAAAGAAAGCTGGCAGGATGCCTTTTGCTAGGCACAGTACAAGGATCCTCAAATGTTTCCCTGAAAAGCTTACAAGATAAATGAGCTCCGCATAAGGCTAGAGGGATTTTTTGGGTTTGCGTCTCTTTTGAATGTGTTCCCAGGCTCCTGAAGAGTAACAAGTAGCATTGTGTCCTCTCACAGGAAAGAGTCAAAGCACATTCAGAGGTGGAGCGGCGGAAGATCTTGTTTTCTAAGTCATGCACCTCCTGCTCACCAGGAGCAGTACTGAACTGAGTGATTTGAAAACTTCTGCAAGATGGGCAGGAAACCACAGCTGGCTGTGCCCAGCCACTGGTAGAAACAATTTTCAGATGGCAGCTTGGCTTCTAAGTAATTTCAATTGGACAGAGGTTTGGAGGAAGGCTCGTGTACATGGGTGATTCATCTCACGCCCTCTCTGCCCATTTTTAGGCAAAAAAAATTAATTAATGGTTAATTTAAGAGCAGACTAATGGCTGGTTATACAACCTTGTTATGTACATGAGAGAGCTATGCAAAATGGCTTTTCATTCTGGCTTTCCACTGACTCAGAGATTTTGTGTTTGTTAAATCAGGCTATTGCATAGCAGTGATGGCAGAACTAATGTAAACTAATTGAGTTTGGACTGCTTGAGCAGCTGGACTCCCTCTTTCTCTACTGCAGCCTGGTCACACCATGCTGCCCCATTCTAGGGGGATTAGGATTGTGTTCTCATGAGCCTGAGTGACTCTCGGATGGAGAGCAGAAATCATGTGAATAGTTCAACATGAGTACAGTACCTGATGGGTCTACAAAATGGTCAGGAAAGAACTCTCCAGGTGCAATTTGGTTAGAAAAGATCTGATGAAAGCATTTGCTCTTCATTATTTCTTTTTATCTGACCTTGAGATATTTAAAAAATATTTTCCTATTTAATCATTTCTGTTGTCTGATTTTGGTGCAGTGTTTTGGGGGGGGTTTTTTGTTTGTTTTTTGGTCTCTTGACATCTAAGTGTAGGTTTATCTTTTCCATCCTCCCAACAGGAGGAGCAATGAGTCCCATGAGCTGTATGAAAACCTTGCCAAGAGACCCAGAGAGCTCAAAGAATTCAGTTGGTCCCATTGAAGTCTGGGTATTTGGCTTAGAACTGTAGAAGGGTTGCTGGAAGATTTGTAATTTCAGAATGATTTCACGTTGCAACTTGGCAGAAGGAACCAAATCTGAGCGCACAGCAGCTCTGAATCTGGAAATCCATTGGCAGAACTATGGGTGCCTGAGTACAGGGGATTCTGGAGAAAAGTCAGTGTGATCTTCTGCATGTGAAACTGCCTCAGGCCTTCCTGCTTCAGGGCAGTGTCTCACGGAGAACAGTGTCATTCATTTATCTTTTATTTATGAGCTTCTGAGTACTTTTTCTTTCAAAACATACACACACAGTGACACACACACACAAACATATACGTATTTAATGCTCTTGACACACACCTAAAAGAAAACATTCACATGTCTTGTTAACTGATAAAAGACCAAATAGCCTCCTTGGAAAACACACTGTCCTAGTTCTAAGTAACTGCTTAGTAGCAAGGGAAGTGACCCATCAGTCTCACACCTGCAGAGCATGCTTTCCCTATAGCCCACACGTGGCCTACTCTACCACAGCTGGATTATCCTCCTTGCCAAGATTTGCTTCTGGAACTCGGTATGGCAAGGCCAGCATTCAAATGAATAAGGGAGAGTAGTCAGAAGCACAGGTTTTACTCACTTGCATATAGGGTTATTGGCAAACTATTGAACTTATCCTGAGGGGTGTCAGTGCCCCAAGTACTGCTGCAGCAGGAGAGCTGGTGTTATGACTGACTATCATCAGTCATAACAACTCCCAAGTCTATATTGGGCTATTTAGCACCTTGAAGTGGGTTAGCTACACATATAAGTTGGAAGCCCCTCAGTGCCAAAGTTGGTGGGTCTTTCCTATTATTATATACCTTAGAAAATTTCCCAAGCTGCTTCCCCTTCAAAATGTGGACACCCTTCCTCGCATGGATGGTCCATGAAAGATCCACTGCATCACAGAGGTCTATAGGAGAGTATGAATGGAGAGGGAAAACTTCAGATAAATTTGTATGGGTTATGGACCCATGTCCATGGGAGAAAGGCCGTCAGGAGACCACTGTGAACCCTTTGAGACACTGCTGGTCACCATGATGCCCCACACAGTATGGAGGGTGATGGCTGTGACACTAGCAACCTGCAGGCTTGCTGGAAGTCAGTTAAGTAGCATGGCTGGCAGTATTTCACGTGTGGCAGCAATGTGCCCAGCATTTGATTACACAAGAACTAATGGGAACATGTAGGTGGAGAAGGAATAGTCTCTCTTGACTTTCTTCATGGACTTCCACCCTCTTGATGGAAAACAAGCCTTTGACATGAAAATGGATGGCTCCTCATGCTGTTTTAGCCTATGGCACCATGCAGCTTGATGGCTGTCCTAAGAGAAACAGCTGGTTTTAGCACGAAGCAATCTACATCTGGTTTTCCTCTCATTTTCAGCTAAATTTTGAGACTGGAATTGAACCAATCGTATGCATGAAAACTAATGTGTTCATCATGATTATTTCAACTTTTTTGTCCACCATTTATTATTAATTTCAGGACACTGTTTGATGTTCCCGTATGGTAAAACACTAAATCAGAGTGTAAGTAAAATTGTCAGGGTTTAAATAAAATTAATTGCCTGTTTGAAAGTGACAGAGGCCAAGGCATTCTGTTCCACATTCTACCCCTCTCTCAGCTGTTTCAGCCCTAAATGGCATGGTGCTTAAGGTTTTCCCCGGCAAAGTGCTTCTGATAAAGGTCTACTGCGAAAGGGCTTCCCTTCCCCAATAAATATTTTCACTGTCTCCATGTAATTAAGGCTAAAAAGTGTTCCATAACTTTACTAAAACTCTTTTCTTTCTTAGTTTTGCATTGTCAGTGGTTTCTGAGCTGGGTTTTCTTGTTACCTCCCGTAAATTTAAAAATTAATGTGGCTTATATGGGGGTCACTCATCTGTGCAATCCATAAGAAAGAATTATTTCGAAAAAGACTTTTGGTGCAACTTTGTCATAGAAATGACAAGGGCAAAGTTTAGTTCAGCTTTCCATTCCGTCTAAACCTCTTGAATTTTTAAGAAGGAAGGGGAAGGTAACCTAGCAGTAAAAGATCTGTTTATTTTTCGCCCTCCTCCGGCTTCCCGCAATACTTGCATATATAGTGGCACGCTTGTTAAATATCTTCAGCTAAAAAGCACCGTGAATTTGGTATGCAGGGTTATTTTTCACTGATATACAGTGGCTACAAGTCCAGGCAGGTGCCTTTATTTTGCTCTCCTGCACCAAGGTAAATCTGGAGGGCTTCATTTCCCTGAAGAACCTCTAGATTTAGATGAGCATAGCTGAATATTGAATCTACCCCACTGTCTCCTCAGCGCAAAGACTCTGAAATGGATTTGTGAGTCTCAAATCAGTCCCTGGGGCATCCTAGTGCACACTGTAAAACCACCGTATGTAAATTGTCACCGTTAAATAAGTTGCTCAGGCGGGAGGGAGAGCAGGATGGGAATTGGAAGTTACTCAGTACTTAGGCGGGGTTTCAAACAAGGCTGGCCCTTCCAGTTCACAGGTCACTGGAGAGGAGGGGTAGAGGCTGTATGGCTGCCATATGGACTGTTTGTGGCAGATGGGAAGGTCCTCTCTGTTACTGCCACATTCTGCAGAAGAACAGAAACAAAAACTAAAATGTAAAACACAAGCCCCTTTCCATTTAGCCATAGGAACAGGCTGGAAGAGGAGAGCAGGCTCTCCTTTTGGAGTATTTCTGTGATAATTCATTAGCTGAGGTCCCCCATTTTTCACCTCTTCAGGGAAGTCTGCTGAGAATTTATTGCTGAGCCATTAACGAATTTTTAAACTGTCAGAGAGCAACGTAAATAAGTGGGATCCTGGATTATCACACAGCCTTTATCAGGTCAAAATGCATGCAGAGGAACTGTTGCTTCCAGTGGAGGGGTAAGTCTTCGCATAGGACCAAGCAAGGCGCAGAGCCCCTCACAGGAACGCTGTTGTCTGAACCTTCTCCCCACTGAGGGTGAAGCCGTGTTGCCTGAGGAGAATATTTTGATTTTGCAGCTAATCCCTTGACAATAGTTTTTTGTGGCTTCATTGCAGCAGAAGGAAAAACATATTTTAGTGCCTTTGGTCTTGGCCTTAGCTTCCACTGGCCAGGAAAGGCAAGGTTTAATTGTATGGCAGTGAGTTTTGGCACAGAGACCTTTGGAGCATCAGTGTCCATGGTCAGTGATGGCCACTGCCATTAGCTGCTAGCATGGGACAGACTTTTGTAATGGGAGGGGGCACTCGGTCCTTGACGGGGGGAACTGGGGAAGGAGGAGCAGTGTGCTTATAGGGCAGCTTCATGTGCTCTGGCTGCTAGAATAGCTCGTCACATGCACCTGCTGCACCTATGGCTTAGTTATGTCCCTGTGGATTAGGTGCAGTGAATGAGAACAGTATTTTGTGACAGCCGCAGCTGACAAAGAGGAAGGCTTTTAGTGACTGTCAATTTCCAATGTTTAATTTCATTAATACCCTGAACCCTTTCAATAGAGCTAGTTATTGCCTTTATAAACATAGAAAACAATTAAAGCAGCAGAATTAATGATAGACCAGTTATAGGAAAACTTGTCTGCAGTGCTAGAGCTTGATTTGTCCAGCACAAGGGCCTTCTTTGTTTGCTTTTTACTCTACAGAGGAGAAATAAAACCCCTTTTCCATTCCAAAATACATAACCAGGCATGAAAACCAGACACACTGAATATCACAAGCAAGGACTGGCGTGCCCAGCTAGCTGAAGTCCACAGAAAAGTCACATTAATGTCAATGTGCTTTGGATCATTAGCTCTTAAGCCTCTAATGATCTTCCCTAATGACCCTACTGTTCTTTGGCCTCCATCAGGCTATCTCTAACCTGCAAGAGCTGTGCTAAGTTTTCAGGGGTTTGCTATAAGAGAGCCTTTGAAAAAACATGCAAGTATCCCAGTAATATATGAGACATACCCGTTGGGAGTCTGCAGTGTAATTTATAAGAGGTTGTACCCACAATCTTCATTATGTGAAGGCTCAAGTTCTTAGTCATTTTTTATTTCATTCATTTATTCTGCTATAGGGACAAGAATAAAAAAGAACACCTGTCCCAAGATTACGACAACTTGCCATTAATTTAAAACTGCAGTATAGATGCTGGTTACAAAATCAGCACCCCCATCCTCTCCTCAGACACACGCTCCCACATACCAACCAGCAGGCATCATTTTCTCCTGGCCAGGCCCAAGGCTAGGGCAGACCAGCATTGTGATGCCTTCAGCTTTTCCTGGGTGAGTTTTGTCACCCACACTCTTTGCCCTGCATGGATAGAAAGCTCCCTTCTCTGCAACAGTGTATGCTCTGGTTTGAGTCTCTCAACGCATCTACCAGTACCTTTCTCAAGGTGATACTGAACTGCTGCTGCTCAGACTTAGATATTCAGGGAACAAGACTCTCTCATCCTGCGTCTTGGAGAAAGCATGCAGCATGGCAGCACCAAGGAAGATGAAGAGAATCCTCCTGATCCTTATGCTGACCAGAAAAGGCACAAGAAAAGTCTTTTTTTTGGCAAAAACCTGGAGGAAAACACAGGAAAGTGAGTCAGCAAAAAGCAGTTTTGCTGACTGACTGGATGGCAATGCAGCATCCTCTGCACAGTCTGAGTCCCTGCAGACAGCACAGTCACCTTGAGGAGTTTTAGCTCCAGCCAGCTCCAGGCACCTAAAGGGATGCAGGCTCCGGAGCAACCTGTGCCAGAGGCAGCCGCAATAAGTGGAATGAATTGCCCTCTAGAGGAGCTTTTCTCCCTCTCCACTGAGCTTACTGGAAGCCTGGACAACTACCTTGGACTTGGGCCTTTAAATAGCTATTAAACAACTGCAATTCCATGTAAATCTCTAGAACTCCCCTTCCTAAGAAGGAATTCACCCTCTTAGGATCATCTGTTCTCCCTCTCTGGGGTCTTAGTTGGGCACTGAAGGAATCCTTGTGCAATCAATATTATTAATACTAGCAAACTGACTCTGGCTCTAAATACACACATACCAGGAAAACAAATTGAAACAGCAGAATCGGTCTTTCTGGTAACACAACTTCAAAGCTGAGGTTGTAATCACATAAAAGCTAAGGAATGCAAATGTGTGGTAATCAGAGTATTGTAACTCATCCATACAAATGTTAATAGTATTTTCTCACCATACATTACATTTGCATTAATGGCCTAGGTTCAAATTCTGTGCTGTTTTCTACAATTATAACTCATTTTTCAGTTAAGGGGACTATCCATGGTAATCAGCGTAGCAGGATCAGGATTTTTAAAAGCTTATGTGAGCATGGGGTGTGTGTGTGATTCTCCCTGTGCTAACTTCTGAAACCCTCTAGCCAAAGCAAACAAAATACAAAAGCACGGTAAATGCTGCTTAGTTAATTCAGTTCCTACAAGGTCTGTGAAAATAGACAGTTGTGAAGAGAAAAGACTTGCCACTAGATAGGATGCCGTGCTGATGAACAAGCTCAGCCACTATTAGATGCTGGAGACCCTACACCAGAGAGAGAACCTTTCTAAATCAAGGGACAAGCACTACTCATCTCTCAGGGCTCAAAGCCAGCCATGCCTGAAACACAAATCCATGCCTTTTGATCTTCTCAGCACCTGCATCCACAGAACTGCTTATTCACTGAGCAGTGTCTCAAAGCAAGTGAGAGAACACATCACAACATGTATTTTAATGCACCACATTATGCAACTGCCCTAAAAGAAAGGTAAAAAAAGCACATAAGTTTCTTTGGGTATACAACATGACTGCTGCCCTTCCAGACAGAGACACTGTCACAGCAACACAGAGCTCTGGTGCACCCAGGCTCTCACACTCCTGCCTGTATGTTATCTGAACATTAATAATAATTAACAGTAGTGCTCAGATAAGATACATTCATACGGAAATCAGTGATCTAGACAGCCCCTTTGCTCTACTTCATGCAAAGAAAGTTTGCTTCATCACGCCTTCCCCACCTGCTTTGGGCTTTGGTGTTCCTCAGGCTCATGGGTAAAGTGGGTGCAAAGGGTAAGTTCTTTAGCCAATATGATTTTAGTTACCTGAAAACTTAACAACAAATGTTATTTCCATTCTAAGCATGGCTTGAATAGACTTCCTTTTCCAAAGTTAAAAGAGGAATACAGAATAAAAGCATGCATTAACCTGTATCACAGCTACAGTGATTAGCAAGGTGCTATAAGCCAGAGAGAGTTGTCTTTATTTTGTTAGAAACTGTCCTAGAAATTAAGTTTATTCCTTTCTAGGTAAAGCCAAGTCTGTCTTCAATCCCTCTCCTTCTGTTCCTAAATGAGGCTTTGGCCTGATTGTGCTGGGGAGTTTGGTTGATGTTTATTTCTAATTTATCTTGCATTTGTAATCCCCAAGCACTCAGAGCAGACACCCACAATTCCGAGATTACAGTGTGGCTGGGGATGTTTTAGTATCTTCACTTCAGAAGCAGTTGAAATGAAGTATGGGAAGAAGAAGTGGTGTGGCTTGTCCCTGAGCTGGCTGGTGACAGAAACACGAACAGAGCATAGGGAGACCTCATGCTGGGAACCTTGGTCTAGGTTGGACCCCTCCTTAATGGCTCTCATCTGAATCCTCAGCAGAATGACCCAGAGGGTGCAGCATAGGTTTATGGACAGAAAAAAACAGATCCACTATGGTTTAGGTATTCATGCTTTTTTCAGTGACATTGAACTTTGAGCTGAACTTCACCTTTTCTTCTCCCTATTCATCAGCTTCCCCTTGCTTATATTCTTAGGTATGGATGAGAGCAGATGGCAGGTTATTCTGCATCTAATCCATAGCACAGCACAGTCATGAGGCTGAGCAGAAACCATGTTTTGCTCCCTGCTGGAGTAGCTATCCTGCCTGCTGAGGGTGGGAAATCCAGCTGGTTGATGCACTTCTACCACTTTTCCACTACAGAGCATGTGTCAACAGGGTTTCAGGTCTGAACGGCACCAGGTTTGTGCCCTAGATAAGAGCAAGCCTACATAGTCTTTTGTGGGCAGACAAGAACGTTTTCTTGAATTTTTAGTCAGCAGTACCCCAAGAAATGCTTCATGTCCTGCTGCTTTTACACAGCACTTGGAAAAGAGAACAAGGTAGGCAACTCTGTTCATGAGAGTCTCAGTTTTCTATCTCAGGCTTATTATTCTTTTCACCATGAGTCACTCATGAGTGCAGCCCGGTTTACCCACCCTCGCCCCCTGCTCTATTTGTGGCAAGAATGACTGTGCGACAGCAGTGTTCATATGTTGCAGGATGTTCCCTTTGTGCAAGCCTTTTGTATTTTGACATTTGCGTGTTGTCATCCTTTAACAAGCAGGCAGAGCCTAGTTTTCAAAGGCACTCTCTGCCTGCATTGATGACATCAGATGAAGCATGGTTGTTGCATTTTGTACAATCAGGCCCACAGCTAAATAACATTGGGATGGCGTGAACCTTCACTTGGCCAGACACACAACCCAGGCTTCCACCTCATTTTTAATCTGCTTTCCAAAGGAGAAGAGGAATCTACAATTGTGTTTGGTCATTTGACCTTCCCTTAACTTACAAGCCCATTAGCAGATTTCAACTGCATTTGAAACAGAGAGATGTCCCATATTTAATAAGACCCCCAAGTCTTTTCAGACCAGGAAACTGAAGGAAGATTTTACTAATTACCCAGTGAGGCCACTGTGTGACTCCGTCCATCATAGACACTAGCAAATCCACAGTGCTTTGCTCACTCTTGAGGCCCAAGCTGATAGCAAACCAGACCTCATCAGTTTACTCACTAAACAAACCTGTGCCATAAGTTAATGAGGACCCTCTCCCATGAACTCTGATACATGTGAGTGGTTTTGTTCTTGCAGGTAATCAATCCTACTCCTTTCCAGACATCCTGGTTCTGCAATGGAAGCTGTGGTTTGCATGATTTATTTGGGGAATTCCCTGCCTGGAGTGTTGCAGCTGATTGAGTTATCAAGCTCCTTCAGCAAGGGAAAGATGATGCACATTTCTGACAGGCCTTTGAGGGGCAGAAAGCAGAAACACCTCAGTGCTGGATTAACCTTAAAATAAAAAAGCTGGATTCACTAATTCAGTGAAGGTGGCCAGGGAAACATAGAAATGATTAAAAAAAATCCCTTAGGTCAATAACCAGCCTGCCTTTGGGGAAACACAAGTGTTCGGTGGGTGTAAGTTTGATTAACTCCGCCAAAAACTGAAGGGAAAATTAGAAACCATTTCCAACAATGCCTTAGAAAACCTTCCCATCAAAACAGACACATTAATTGAATGGGAGCTGAGCTATACTTTGACATATGAGCCCCAGACCAGGGTGCCTTCTCCCTGCAGAAAGAAGCTTTGTGAGGTTTCATTTAGAAGCACAATCTCTCACCGTTATCCTTTCCTTGCTGGCAAACATGAGCTCCCTCCCCCTTTTCTTTTTTTCCCCCTCCTACAATTAAGTGTTTAATTAAAGTAGCATGACTCCCTTTCATTTCGAAATGTAATTGAGGACACCAGTGTGTAAAAAGTAGGCTGAGAAGTGAGCTGGAGTACACACAGCACAGAGCTTCGAGAAGGCCTACAGAAATGCAGCTCTTAATTTGCTTTGGTGCCACATGAAATTGCGGTGATGTTGAGGAGATACAGCTGCAGGAACATCTGGAAGGAGCTGATAAACATGGGTTTGGTTGGGTCTGAAGCATGTGTCCGGTGCAGCTTGCTCTTTTTTTAATCCTGAATGGTCAGCTCAGCACAACTGGGAGAGAAAAAAGACATTCACAAAGATAGATTTTGGTAAGTTTTCATATAGTGATTCAAGGAGAGCTTGTAGAGTTTCTTGATAAGCAGGCTGGTGCCTAATAAGGATTTTCTGCTCTATCTTGTAGATCAGCCTTTGTCAGGTTATATGATGGCTCATCACCCTGACGTGTTCCAGGACCAGTGAACATCTCTGCTCTGGCTGCATGGCTCTTTTTCCCAGTATCTTTATGAGCCTTAGGAGAAACCTGTAGTTACACAGATTGTCTGGGGAGCCCATTCACAGCTATTGGCTTGAAGATGCTGCAGTTAACTCTCGTAGCTTGGTTTTCTCAAGCAGGCTTAAAAGCAGAGCACAGGAATTCCTGCTTTTCTGCAACAGGCTAGAATTTTCAAGAGAATGAGATTTTAATGCCTTTGGAATTTTCCATGCCAATAGTATTGCATATCTTCTCACATATTTTTAATAGAAAATATTTGAGTTGGAATTTTTTTCTTGCCACATTTAATTGGTGGCCACATACGCCCTGTTCACACTGAAAGATTTCTACCCTCTGTAGAAACGCTGCAATGGGGAGTCACTCTTCATAGGCTGTGCTTGGGGCTTTTTTTACCTGTTATTTCCAACCTAGATGAAAGTTTGTGTGGTACACAGGCTTGATTGATTGAGGTCAAGAACAAGCCAGCTTGATTCATTACTGGAACAGTATGTGTGCATGTCTGATTGATAGCGGACGGCTTGGAAATGAACCCAGGTCAACAGTCGAGCCCAGGGCCTATCTAGAAGATCAGGCATAAAGTAAAGACTGATGGGTCATATCCCTCCTCTGCACACTTTGGTGCTGATCCAGCCTTCTAATGCTGTGCCCAGCTTCTGACCAGCTTCCCATGTGCACCAGTGCTGCACTGCCCACATCTGAAGAAGTCAGTGCTGGAGTCAATGCCATGGAAACGTTGAAGCCGAAAGCACGGGAACATCGCTATCAAGGTGAGTGAGTTTGCTCCCCAGGTTTCTCAGTCCATTCGTTGGAAAAATGGACTGGATTAAATCTGGTAGATGCTTGTGCTTAGTGTTCACAGTGCAGCTGATTGGAAATTTTCTGGCATACTTGTCTGGCATAGCAAAATCTAAAACACCAGCATTGAAACATGCTGAAAACATCAATTTTGATGGAATCCTCCCAGAAACAAGGCAATTGCAGGATGACATTCTCCCCACCATCAAGTTTCAAAAGCTTCCCTAACTCCTTCCCTCCCCTGGCAGGCTGGTGGGGAGATGGCAGGCAGGGGATAGAGGCTGCCAAGCCCCCCGTCTCCTGCATTCCTGGCAGCAGGACTTCCCAGGGCTTCCCGGTTGCTGGGCTTCCTTGCCAACAAATGAGCCCTGGGAGTTCACTGGTGAGAGCAAGTGGTTGGCTAGCCTACTCTGTGAAGTCTCAGGGACTTCCTACTTCACACTGCAGAAGACAGATTCCTGTCTTTGTAAGTTTTCCTTTTGGAATCAGATTTGATTGAGACTTGTTTCTTTGGCCTGGTTTTTTGCTTCCTTGTCTCCTTAGGCTTTAAATTCAGAATTTCCGAGGGCATATGAAAAGCAGTTTTAGCAATAACCTTTTATAAGAGGAGACTGAACATCTTACAGGCTTTTTTTACGTCCTGTGATGCTTCTCCTCCTTGTGGCAAGCAGAAGAGAGAACTGGAATCAAAGATGTAATAATGAGGCAGTGGGTGCAACACGTATTTTTCTGTTTCTTCCCCAGTAGCCTCCAACCTTTCAGAAAATCAGCTGGTGAGGTACACACCACTGAGGTGATGTGGCTGTCCTTGTGCTACCCCTCTCAGCATGGCAGACCCACCAAAAGCTACTAAGAAGGAGGCCTAACGTTGCGTCAGGCAAGGTCACACTTGTGTGACCATCATGTCCTGGTCAGAACAAGACACTTCTCACAAGAAGTGCTCCAAAATGCTGCTCACCAGTACTTTCCAGAGTATTTGTTACACATCAGTTGATTGTTTTTGAGGATTTTAGATCTGGGGAAACGTCTGAAGGCAGCTTTGTGGCATTTCTGAGTCAGATGCGCACATGATTCAAGGGTCTGATCTATGTAGTATATGTAGTATATGTCAGTATCTACGTAGTATATGTAGACTCTATGTAGTATATGTCAGTATCTCCTGGCTGCTTTGCCCCAGGGGATGGAAAGGGAGACCGAATAGAGGAATGAAAGACCAACTAAGCTGTCCTGGAACAGTGTCAAGACCTGTTGGAGCTATCAGCAGGATCTCCCCTTTGGTAAGCCCTTAGGGGTCATTAGGTGATGTTTCTTTCTTGGCACAGCTGCAATTATGCTCCATTGCCTCTGTTTTGCTCTGCTAGGGTTGTTTTCCCACTGACTTTAGTGTTGATCTAACATAACTGCTGCATCTCATTCCTATCCAAAGATGAGGTATAATTTGAGGTAGGCCTGTTTTTCATTAGTGTTGAACTTGCAGCACAGGAACTTTCTCTGACGCAGTTCACAAGGGGGTGAGGAGTTGGGAGGGAGGAAGGGAGGGTTAGTTATTGCCTCTATTTTCTCTAATGGAGCGTGGGCTTCTCTGCCAAGCTCTGCCATCTTTCCCAGGGGCCAGCAACTAATTCCTCCATACCCCTGCGCGCTGGAGCCTCTCCTTAGAAGAGACTTCCAATCATGACAAATTATCTGTGCTGATTTTGTGACATGAACTGTTACCCATTAGGGAATGAACTGACACCAATAAATTCATTTCACTTACAACCTCACACTGTGCATGAATTGAAGTTCTAGAGGTGAAAGACATAAATTTACCAGGTGGGCAGACACACAGCTTCCCCTTAAGACTGTGCACTTCACCTCTGCTACGTGAGCTGCTTCTGCTGGGCCAGCCCAACATTAATTTTGCATAGAGTAGATTTCTCCTGTACCACGCACAGTCCACATGATTTATACTTGCCTCAAGTAGCTGTGTGAAAAGCCTTCCTACAGAATAGACTACCGGTTGTGCCTTCACCAAAAATCCCCAAACAACCTCAAATCCGAACGCAGCCTTTAGCTTTACAAGGTAAGAAGTGGTATTTGCATAGTATCTTCTGACTTCCAGGCTATGCAGAGTCAGCAACTAATGAGTCTTCTCTATGCCTTAGTGGAGAAGGTGAGCCAGCATTATTTATTAGGGAGAAAGGAGTCCCCATATGTGCAGATCTACATCATAGTCATTCCAGAAGTAAATTCATGAAATAATTCCAGCAGATAAGACTCTTCTTCTCCCCAGACACTGTCAGTCAAGTGGCTGAAAGTCTTACTCATTTACCCAAATGAAAATCTCACAGTCCCATGGCCAAATAGAAACTTCCAAGCATTTAGTTAAAAAGCCTCTTACCACATAATTCTGCACAGGAATGACTGGGAGAAAAAAAATGAAAAGGCTTTTCCAAAAGGGGCAGACACAAGTAGGAACAGAGGCAGAAGATTGTTGGTTGTCTTTGTTGTTGTCTTTGTGTCTCCACCTTCCTGGGGGCTCCTGAACAAAATGGGGATCCCATGACATTGTGTGGACACCACGTGAAGGCAGTCCTCAGCCTGAAGCACTCGCTGACCTTGTACCCCTTGCCACATGTTTTGAATGGCTGTTTATGAATAGGGCTTAATGGACATAATATGAAAAAATGGGCCTTGAGGATGAGGTCTCCCATCTCCTTTTCCTATGAACAGCTATAGGAAGGATTAGGCATGTTCATGAGTGACAGGTCTGTAAACAGGTATCAAAGGAAAAGAATAGACAGGGATTTGCCCTTCAGCATTTTTAACACACAGACAGGTGTGGGTGCTGGGGGATGGATGAAGGGGACGGGGTCACAGAGAGTGCCTGGGCTAATGCACTCTCCTTAAATTTCATCTTTTAAGACAGAGCATTGGGCATGAAGGACTGTTCATCTGACCCAGCGGGCATTTTGTACGTTCTTGTGTTAAAAGGAAAGGCTGGAAGCAGCCTTCAGAGGCCATAGGATGGAAGACATAGGTTTGCTGAATCTTCAGAGTACGGGAAGCACTGGAAACACCTCCAGGGTTGCTGCTGGCTGAGCCACTTCCATTTTGCTTTCATTTAGCAATGATGTATTTTCCCATCCCTCTGAGGAGCCAGGCCTAGCCCCAGCAACAGCATGCAAAGGTCACATTTCTTGTGAATGTGTAAGAGAGCCTGAAAAAGCCAGTGGCTGGGTAAGCCAGTGGCTTTCTTTTTTTATGCTTTCTTGGGTTTTGGGTTTGGTTTTTTTTTTTTTGTTTGGGGGTTTTTTTACCTTTTGGTAGAAACATCAGGTATTGTGATTTGGGAATATTGTCTAAATACATCACAGTGGTTGTGGCTTAACAGCTTTATTCCTATCTTCACTTGTACATTCTGCGCTCTCTGCTTAAACTTCATTAATTCAATGAACTGAGCCTTATTTTTGGTAAGCATCCTGTTGACCTCTCTGTAACTGCAGGAAGCTCTTCACCATAAACATTGCCGCTCTCCAGTCATAGCTTGTCAGCTCCACAGAAGAGAGATTGTGGTCACCTCTCTGCCTGGAAAGTGTTTATCCTGCTGTCGTAAATTAAGAAGACAGACTGGGAATGGATAAGGAGCCCAGAAGGATCTCTGGGGGAGAGATCAAACCCCAGAGACACCTCTGAATACAAATTTCCCCAGAGCCTTTCCATTGCACATGAGAGGGAGAACCACTTCTCAGCTCCTTCTATGCTTGCTCCCCATGCAGAGCAGCTGGACCCTAGCCCTTGCTTTGGGTTGCTGTGATACCCTCCTCTCCAGGCACCCCTAATGCAGGCACATGTAAAGACAAAGTTGAGGGCAAAGGGGAAGACAGGAATGGCAGGGAGTTTGACCACCCCTTCCCCAGCCCATCTCCCATGGCCAAAAGGGTCAAGAAGCACACCTGTGCTTTTGGTGTCAGACACAGGCACCCTGGACATGAGTGGTCACTGGGGAGGAGAAGGGAGGGAAACCCAAGTTCCTTCACAGCATCAGTGGCACGCAGCACCTGCCCATATTGAAGCTCTGGCGCATGAAGAATTACACTCCAGTCTGATTGCTTTATAAAAGTCTGTTCCGGTACCTGTCCAGAGCCATGATCACATCTTCAGTCATGTGGCCTTTTAGTTTTAATCATTTGATCAAATGCCCTGGCAAAACAGCCATTTGTTCAAATGATTGAAAGTTTGTCATTTGACCAAATTACTGGTCTGGCAGGATGATTAACGGGTTATGCCACAATGTCAAATTCTATTAGTGTCACCTGAAACAGACAGGTAAGGAAATTAAGGGTTAAGGGAGGAAGTTTGTAGAACTGTTTATTCCCTCACTATGTACACTCTCAGTCCATATATAAGTGTGGTTCCAAGACACAGGGTATGAAATCACTAGGAGGGCTCCGTAGCACCTGAGAATGTAGATGGCTGGAGGGGCTTTGTGTGGACATACCTCAAAACTTGTGGAGAACAATTTGTGTCTCTGAAGGAGCACAAAGCTTTTGGATCAGAGAAGACTGTAGCTGGAATGTCTGCTTGAACTGAGGGCTGCCACTGCTGAGACTATATGGAGAAGAAAATCTAGCCAAACCATGAGCTGAGAATGGTGGCTCAGAGAGAGCAGTCCCAGGCACTTTTAGTGCCACGGGTGTTAGCATGCTTCCAGTGCCGGGATCAGCTGGGAACACTGCCATCGTTTCCTCCCTCCTTCCCTCTCATGTTTCTGGAGCTGCATTTCTGAGGTAGAAGGAAAGGAGGGGGTAGAGAAAGACAGACAAAAACGTAGCTGCTGGAAGAAGTGAGAACTGACAGCAGCCATATAAGGGGGTATTAACCTTTCATAAATCTGCTCTCTGGCCTGTGACTGGAACTGGGGAATAAATATCACTCTTGTAGTAGGTCTCTTGTGTGCAGCACAGCTGTTCTGGCACACGCTGGCTTCCTGTGAATTGCAGTTACATTTACAAGGTGTTACTATAGAGGTGAGATGGATTTTGCTAACATTAAAGAGGCAACAGACCTCAAGCAAAAGGCCAGCCTCGAGGAACCAGCTTCCTTTGTGTTTCAGGAAGGGTTTGCCATGCACATTCCTGGTGAGTGATGCCCTTATGAAACACATGTCTTGTCTCCATGTGGGCATTTGGGTGCTGCAGTTTGACTGACAGCCCCAGACCTTAAAGGATCCAAGCAGGAGGAGGGACTGGAACTGATTTCTGCCCCTTTCCTCTCAGCTGCCTATGTTTTGCTTCAGGCAAGATACACAGGGGGATGGTGTGCCACCAATTCTCATCCATACATACAGTTAGGCACTTGTTTATCCTGATACCAGAACCCTGCCACGTGAACACAGACAATGAACCCTACACTAATTCAAATACAATAATAACAGTCTGATTATCTGACTTGAACTCTCGACCTGCAGACGTGACATATACCAGGCCAGGAAAGCATGAGCAAATGTGTGTGTGCATGTGCATGAGCATTTGCATGCACGTGAACACGATCTCTGCTTCTCCTGGCCAGCTCCTGCAGCCTCCAGCCCAGGCAGAGGGCTGTCCATCTCAGAATGAAACATCTCACTGCGAAGGCAAATCATGACATGGATGGTCGCTGCTGCCACTTCTCAAACAGCTCCTTTTTCTTTGTGCCTTGGACTGGATCAGCACATCTGATCAGCATATCAGTGCAATACTCCCCAGAGTCCGCTGCCCGTCTGGTGTACATGCCGGCATGAAGTGCATGGTTCAGTGCTGTGCCAGGCCAGGGCCATGGTGTCATAGCACACACAAAGACAGGGCAGTGATTTAGCTTTATCTGTGCCTTCTGTGGCCACAGCATCTTTTCTCACCTTGTGGCATGAGCTGGAATGCTTGAGAGTCATAAGGTTGGTGTGGTTCTTGCTGCTGTCTCGCATTCCTGCCTGAAGCCATCACATAAAGGTGATTTGGGAGTAGATGTAGATTAGATATTAGGAGGAAGTTCTTTACTGTGAGGGTGCTGAGGCACTGCCACAGGTTGCCCAGAGAGGCTGTGGCTGCCTCATCCATGGCAGTGTTCAAGGCCAGGTTCAGTGAGGCTTTGAGCAACTTGGTCTAGTGAAAGGTGTCCCTGCCCATAGCAGGGGACTTGGAACTAGGTGAGTTTTAAGTCCCTTCCAACCCAGGCCATTCTATGATTCTATGATTCCGTAGTCTGAACTCCAGCCTATCCTCTCTGTTCCTTTTCCTTTTCTTCCACTTGGAACATACACCCCTTCATTTAATACACTGCTTTCTGCCTACGGGCTCTAAATTATCAGGCTACATGAGCCAGCTTCCACAGCTGACTCTAAAGCTTATAGTATTAGGGAGGTGTTATACAGCCTTTGCAAAACTACATCTACTTGAAGACTGTCTGTACTGTGCCTGCAAAATTGAATATACACAAGTGTGGAGAAAGCTGGTGTTGCAAAGACCCATATTAGTCATAGAAAGATTGTTGGTTTGGCTTCAGCTTGAGGTAAACGTCTCAAGCAAACCCATTATGTATTCTGTATATACACAATGGGTTTGATTTGAGATGTATTTATGCTCAAGAATATTATGTATTCTCTTTATACACCATGCAAGGTTAAATTTTTTTGAAAATTTATATTTGCTTTTTATCATACAGACATACAAACGATTTATGGCCAGACCTGCTGAATCTATTCAAAAAAGTCAATTTATTCTTGATTAACTCTAGGAGTGCTGGAGATCACTAACTCACTCCTCACTACTTATGTGTTTAGGAGCTGGACCCAGAAAAGTTTAGTTAAATTGTTCTGGAGGAGACTAAGAATTCAGATTTGGCCTATTATAGATAGGGTCGATGTTAAAATCCAGCCTTATATTGCAACTCCTGATTGGGGGCATTTAGATTTATAGTTGTGATTTGGACCGGTCCCTAATCAATTCCTAGATAGATAGTCCTTTTTCATCAGCTCATCTGACAGCAGGAAGAAGGTCAGGATCATAAATTCCCCCTTCCTGAGTGCAGGAAACAGAGCTCGGAAGTGAGCAGCAGAGCCGGGACTGGGGCTGCCTGGGCACCAAGTCCAGCTCCTCATCCAGCCCCCCAGGGGGGCGCTGGGTGCCTGCCACCCCCCTCTCAGGAGCCCAGCTTGCCTGAGGGCACTTGGAAATGCTCACCTCATACTTTCCAGAGCCAGATGGGTCAGCCTGGGACATCAACACGATTCTCCTTCACTCAACATACATCTCCTGCTTTTGTCCCTTCCCATATTCCTTACCACAGCCTCTCATGCCCACAAAACATCTGAGGTATGCCGTGCAAGCCAGGTCATGTTATCCTTGGAAGGAGAGCAGAGCACGAGCAGCGAGAGTGCTCCTGGCGTGCGAGGCGTGAGGTCCTGCCCTGAAGTTGGACACTCACCGCTATGTTTAGCTGTCTGTATAAGCCCTCTGATTTTCAGCCCTGTGATTTTTGTTTCCAACTTTACACACAGGCTTAGCTGACACTGTGTAGGTGGCTCTGAGCTGCAAAGTGATTCGTTTTGGACTCAGCCCAAACAAGACACTGAGCAGAGAAGAGGTGAGTGCCTTTTGCTACTGGGCCACATCTGAGGCTCTTCTTCCCTCACCAGGAGTTGTGTAGCCTTCAGAGCTAAGGCCTTTTCCTCACACCTTTCTCTAGCTCCTGAAGCTAAAGTCCTCCTGGTCCTTCCCATCTCCTTCAGCTGCTCAGAACCCCCTCCTCCTCCCCACATCCTCGTGCTTGTACCCACCATGCTCCTGCAGCCCACTTGTATGCTGCACCGTGAACCCTTGCACACCTCTCAAGTGGGCAACAGAGGCATTGAAGGTGTTGGTTTTGTTTGCCCACCTCAGAAGGGGCACCCTCACGCTCCCTTACCACCACTGTGAAGCCCTTGCTGGAGAGAAACATCAGAAAGGTGTCACATCAGAAATACTTGAAGTACTTGTGGCCAGCATCAGCTGGCAATGACTTCAGTTCGACCTGATTGTGCAGGCTGCCACCTCTATAGGGAAATCTCACGCGGCGGCCATTTGATTCACTCTGCGCTGCCTCCATTCACCCACCAGGAGTAGGAAATGCAGTAAGAAACCCAATCCACCCATTCCCCAGAGGCTGGAATGGGCAGGAATGATATGTGCATCCTCATCTAGGTTACTATATTACAAGCCTTAAAGCACTAACACCCAAATGACTATGGGACAAAACTATCTGCATCAGATAGGGTATGCTTCAAATAAAGTACAATCAGTGCTCTCAAATTAAGTGCTGAAGTGCAACGCGTAGCTACTAGAGGTAGCAAACCTGATGGTTTGGATTTTGTAACATCTTCATGGCAGCATGATACAATTCTGCCCAGCTTATCAAAAATGAAACCAGTATTTGGTGTAACAATAGTATTTATCTACCACACACTGCGTAGTGAAATATATTGGTCAAGGAGAGCTCCCACAGAACAGCTCAGCTCTTAGCTCCCTGCAAAAGCTGCGGGAGGGTATGAAATATTCTGAGTGCTTTTAATCAAGTAACAGATACGGTTGGTACAGTCAGGGTTTTCAGATGAGCTCAAGCTCCTGATAGGCATGTCACAATCTATGATAACTTTACCAAGTCCTTTAATATGCTACAGCTCTAGTCACTACTGCCTGACTCCTGCAAAATGTGGGAAAGAAGAGCAAACGTCAGTAAAATCACTTTGTTTCAGACCAGCGTATCATCTGCCTCAAGGGTAAAGCCATGCCACCTCCTTCACCTCTGGTAGATGCAGAAAAGGCCCTTTGTTTACCTTGTTCTGAACAGAAGATTTTACCCAGGAAAAAAGCCTTTCCTACCTGATTTGGGGAAATTATTTAGAACCCACCCCCCGGGTGGCATGACTTCCATATCCACTGGAGACAAAGCTTTCATCTTTGCAGCTTCACTGGTGTAACTTTTTTCCACTTTGCTGTATCTGTACTGTATCTTGAACACCTAGCTCCAAAAACAATGGTCTAGCATTTTGTTTCTTCACATTGAGCTGACAAGGACAAAGGAAAGAAACGGAACGTTGCTGAGCCCACAGCACTGGGAGGTGACCACAGCACAGCACTGGGGAAGCAGAGAGGGCAGGTTGTGGGGAGGAAAGAGCAGTGCCCACACGGACAAGAGCTGGGGGAGAGGACCCCCCTGTGCTGGAAGGACCGCAGGGGGCACTGAGGTGAGGGTTTGCAGCTGTTTCCTTGCTTCTGAGTAAGCGTAGAAGGACACGGTCCCATTCAATTCTATGTACACAGGGGGGCACGATTCTGCCCAAGCTCTGTGGAGGCAGTTTGCATGGCACTGCTGCTTGGCTCAGGGATGGGGCACAGCCAGTGCCCTCCCAAGAAGATTAGGGTTGGTTCAGCCCATCAAAGAGCAAAGCGAGAGCTGCAAGGCTGGATCTCCACCTCCTTGGACACTGAAATATTCAGAAAGGGATTTTGTTGACAGGTAAGATTCAAGACCTTTTCTTCAATGCAAAATCTGAAATTGCCAAGAGGGATTTTCAAATGAGTCTTAGCTCAGGAAGATTTTTCAGATCAGCATTACAGGCATTTCTGGGAAGTGTTGCAACACGTGGCTTTTATCTGGCAAATGACCACTGCTTCATGTCTAAAGCCACAAGGAAGGGTTCATGGGTTTGATTTTTGCAATTTTCTCTCTTTTCTCTTGGTTCCTCTCTTTCCAGGCATCCTCTATCGCAGTACAGATGAGCAGCAGTCTGCATGCCCTGTAGGAATAATGCAGGGCTTGGGGAAGGAGAATAAGGCATTAGAAATCATGCAATCACTCTGGGAGATCAACTGGGGAATGAGCAAAACTCAGCTTAGTTTTATCAAATATTACTTTTAAATAACATGGAGGAGAGGGGAGACTGAGGAAATCTCCCCCAAGGCATTACAAATCTGTGCTAGAGAATGGCTGCTCAATGAAACACATATTAAATAAAAATGCAAATCCTAAAACCCAATATAAAACTCCATACAGCCCCAAGACTGAGAAAGGTCACCACTTCAGAAACGGCAAGAACTTCCAAGTAATCAGGGCAAGGTAGAATCCCAGCATGCAGGTAAGCACTTGCTGCATTCTCTGTGAGAGCTTTGTCAGCATGGGAACCCCAAGGGCACTTCTGGGGAGAAAGGCTGGGACTGGCAGAGTTACCATCTACTGCATGGTAAATATTAGCCTAAATAAACATGATAATAGGACCAGAATCAATACAGAAACTGCCCACACCTTTTGACGGAGAAAATAGATACAAAAAGCAATTAGGAGGCCCCATCTCCATATATTCTGCCTAACAACAGTCTCACTGTCCCTGCATTTTTCCCTTCACTGCACATCCTGAAGAAGCCCAGTGTTCCCTTAAACCTTCCCATGTGCACGTAGTAAAACATCTTGCCCCAGGCTTCCTCTTGCACCCCAAGGTGAAGGGCAGGGTGGGAAGTGTGGCACCCGTGCTGCCTACAGCATAGCGAGGCACAGTGGAGCATGTCCCTGATCCAAGCTCAGGACCTGTCCTGCCCAGCATTCACACAGCAAGCCCTCTGAACCCCAGTGCTCATGGACAGGAGCATGCACCCAGCTTCACCCATGAGCATGATCAGGAAAGATTGGGCACAGGTGAGAGGGTGCTGCAACCCCAGCCACCAGCTTGCTGCTCTCCTGAAGCCTGACCTGCTTTCACGTTCATTTTACAAGTCTCTCTTTTCACCTTTATGTCTGCAGCTGTGATGAGCAATCCTGAAATGAATGAGCTTTCTGCTCACCCTCCGTTTGCTCAGTGTGCTAACTTAATCCTCTTTCAGAAAACCCTGCATGGCAGCCTAGGCCACTCAGCCACTGTCCCAAGGACCTTCCTCCACCATGGGCCACAGTATTTGACCAGCAACGTGCAAACTGCCAGAGCCCTCCGCTCCACATGCTTCTGGCTGATTTCCCACGGACAGCAACCGTGGGAATTTCCTTTGATGCCTCCGCCAGGTGAGAAAGTGATGTCAAGAGGGCTTTGAAAGCAAAGCTGCTGCTGGATGATTCACTTACAGTAATCCAAGCCAGTGGAAGAGCTCACAACCACAGCATCAAATAGGCTGATAGACCAGTGATGCCCAGATAGCACAGGCAGGGGGCATGGGATGAACATCCAGGATGGGGCTTGGCAGCCTGGCTGTGCAGAGCACAGGGCCTGAAATTAGATGAGGTAAGCCAGTGAGTGTGAGCTGTCGCAGGGTTTCCCAAGCCTTATCTAGTGCCTGGGTGGGAGACTGCTGGGAGGACAGTCCAAAACAGCCCCCAGCTGGCAGAGGGGTTATGGCACCTTACACCCTGGGTTTGAGAGGAAAGCATGGCAGCTGTGTGGGGCCAGGGGGAAACAGGCTGCTTGGAAGAAGTTGTGAGAAAAGAGAAGAACCTTGTACGCAAAACAGAAGCTCAAAGTGCAAAAGTAAGACCAGGAAATATTCAAATGTTCTACCTCTTTTATTAACCCACCTGAAACAGAAGGACATAGGGCAGTACTGAGAAAGAGTCACGCTGAGAAAATGTGCAGACCTTTCTTTCTGGCAACACTCCACCACTGGCAGCGGTGCAGATAAGTTAACAGCTTCAGTATCTAACCCCAGATACTGCTGCGGCAATTCAGAAAACAAAGCTCCAGGTGTCTTGGCTGCCTTGCCTCACTCTATCCGAGACCCGAAACCTACACCTTTGGCTTATACTTCATTTAGAAGGGAAGAGGGTCAGTGGCCTGATCTTTGCACTGCTTTCCCCACGCCTTACCTAGCCACAGCAGCTCTCTGGAGAGGTTACCAGGCACGGGAGCAATGATGGTGGGTTTGGGAGAGAAGCTCAGACCCTCCTGTGCCCAGTTTTCCCTTTCCTGCCTGTTCCCACCAAGGCTGCTGCAGCAGAGTGCAAGACCAGCTCATGCATACAAGGCAGCTTTTCAGAGTAAAAGGGGTTTTGGATGAACAGGAGCTGTGGGTGAGCCCACCTCTTGGGGAGTGAATGCGGTATACGGCTGAGAGGTCACTGCTCTGCTCGTCAGGGCTGGGCTGGTTTCGGTGGCCGTTCCCCTCAGTGGTGGCCAGCACTGTCCCTGTGTCACGCAGCACCTATAACTCATGGAAATAAAGCACGTCCGACACCCCTTCGAGACATGTATTCTATATGAAAATTTGGTTTATTACTGTCAGACCCACAAATCTGGATCCACTGTGTAATTCTAACGGCGTCCATCAGTCAGACAGACACATTTAATGAGAAGGAGAATTTATATCGCTACTTCCTATATTGGCTGCTGCTGAAGTGCAAACGACAGTCAAGATCTTCCCTTGTGACATGGTTTAAGCCCAGCCAGTAACTCAGAATCAGGCATCCGCTGGCTCACTACCCCCTCTCTTCCTCCCCTCCAGGGAGGAGAATCAGAAGAATGCAACTCCCACATATTGAGATAAGAACAGTCCAGTAACTAAAGTATAACATAGAACTGCTGCTACTAATAATAATAATGATAAAGGAAATAATAAAAGAGAAAATATAAAACTAAAAAGAGAAAGGGAAAAAAACCCAACAAATAAAAGTGATGAACAATACAATCTCTCACCATCCACTGACCGATACCCAGCCTGACCCGAGCAGTGATCTAGCCCTTCTGGTTGACTGCCCCCAGTTTATATACTGGGCATGACATACTGTGTTATGGAATACCCTTTTGGCTAGTTTAGACCAGGTGTCCTGTCTCTCCTTCCTCCTGGCTTCTTGTGCTCCTCCTCACTGGCAGAGCATGAGACTAAAAAGTCCTTGATCAGAGTAAACAATACATAGCAACAACTAAAACCATCAGTGTTATCAGCGTTGTTCCCAGACTAGAGCTGAAACACAGCACTGCACCAGCTACTAGGAAGGAGAAAAATTACTGTTGCAGCCAAACCCAGGACATCTTGCCAATAAAATAGTCCCTGAAAAAGTGCCAGCATCTCAGTGTTTTGGGAGAGCAAACCACCAGTATAGGGGGATCCCTTTGGTGGATGCAGCTCTCCTATGCTGGACGCAGAACCAGGGCATCTCTCCTGCATAGCTAGGCAAGGGGTAAGCAGGCAGTCAGCAGAATAGATAGCAATGTATAATAGATAAACTTGCTCAGCACTTGGGAATGGATATTCCCTGGTTTTCTCAGGAAGCAATGTTTGATTTCCTCCAACTATTTTTTATGAAGTGTTGTGTTGCAAATATTGACGCATTTAGGTGTATTTGCATCAGCTGTAGCAGCAGGGGCAGGACAGATTTCTTCAGGTGCATGTGGCAAGTCAGGTGCCCGGCTCTCATACACCAACACTGCTGAAAATCCCCTTTTCCCTCCATCCTCCCTACCCTTTTTTCAGAAACCTTTGCTGCCATTCTGGCTACTGCAGAGAAGCCAATGAGGGTTAGAAGGAAAGGTGCCATGGTATTTCAGCCCTTGGAAAGGTCTCCTGTTCATCAGAGGCAGCCATATCCCAGCTCTCCCCCTGCACAGAATGCCCCTGTTGTACCTTCCATTACACTTGTCCCCCTGGGATTGCCCTGCTGTTGAACTAAAGCCTCCAGCTCTCTCTGACTGCACATTCACATGTACGACTTTCAGCCATGACCAGGATAACCGCCCTCATGTTTTGGATACGTGGCATGCACCAGCAGCAGGGAGCATCTTCCCTGAACAAGGAAGGAATCTGTGTTTCAGGAGACATGTGCTTGGGGATGATTTTGCTTCTCTATTAAATACTTCCTTCTATTAAAACCAGGCATCTTGCACTTTGAACCCTTCAAAAATCAAAAATAAGAAAGAGGCTGAGAGTCTTCCTTTTGAAATCATCCCACTTTTGCTCACTGACTGGATTTAGTAATAGCTTCGCTGGAGTAAAGAAATTTTGGCTGCCTGGATTTTCAGGCAGATGAGAGACAGAGAAAACAATCTTTCCTTCCAAAGTCAATTTGGACCAAGATCGTTTTCCTTCTGCTAACAGACAGGTTTCCTGGCTTACAGCAAGGTATTTGGCGTGCACTCTTACTGCTTTCCCAAGGAGCAGAGATCACAGGGAACCAAAAGACCAAAACTGCATTGGATAAGACCTGTCAGCACCCACTGTTGAATCTGACACTCAGCTACTACCCTGCTAGCAATGTTACTGGCAAAACTCACACATATATGGCCCCTGCAAAGAAAATAGTGTTGCAGTTTTTGCAGCTCAGAAATTATACCTTGCGTGTGGTACCCAGCCTGAGCCATCTCCTGCACAGCATCAGATCCTCACCGTGGGACACCACAGTCAACCGTCCCTGACAACTCTGTGCTAGCAGTTCTCAGGCAACGTTACTGGTAAAATGCTGAAATGCCAAAACCTCAGCCTTGAAAGTGCTGAGCATCCTCATTTCCCTTTGATTCAAATGGGACACAGCACCTTGCAGGATTTGGCCCTGTGTCAGCAGACACTGCCTGATCTGCTCTGACTGTCTTGTTGAGACTGTCCTTTTTTTCCATCTTTTTTTTTTTTTTTTCCCCAAGGAAAAGATTTGTCTATGGTTTTGACTTTGCAAAGGCAAACTAAGACAAAAGCTAGTCTTCTGGAGACAGAGAAGAGAAACTGCAGCTCCAGTTCTGTCTGTGCTTTCAGTGTTTGCAGCTCTAAGGATCCATATTAAGAGACTAGGAAAAAAAAGAATGGGATGCTATTCCAACAGTGGAGCAAATTATTCTTCACAAGCACAGCTAATCGAGGCTGCAGGGTTGCAATCATTCATTACAGATGGGCATCCAAGGAGAATAAAATGTGTCTTCTAGCCAACTGCTAACCTCAAAATTAGAGGAACCAGGCAAGTAGAAGAACTGAAGCTGCCTGTTTCCAGAAAAAGGCCATACTTCAGTGGGAGGGGAAGATTCCTGCCCTCCAAGTCTCTTTTACAACTCATCCACCCTCCTGCCAAGTTCTCACTATCAATACTTGCACTGTTTAGCAACACGATTCTGGTCAGGTATTTCTGCTGCCAAACAGAAATAGGATGTGGGCAAATCAGAGGTGGGCATGTGGTCAGCGATGCTATGGTGTCCCTGAGTTGTTAAAGCACCAGGCTAGCTGTGAAGCTGACAGGGGTACGCCAGCATTTTTCAAACCTATGAGTTGCTCTCATCGGGGGATAGAGCCTGGTTACAGTGCTTTCCCCTGGGAAATTCCCTGAGGCAGAAAGGCAGTTGAACTACCATGGTTATAACTTTGATATCCGAATGAGTATCTGCTACCCTCAGGCAACTGGGCTCCTGTTAATTTTGACCAGGGAGCATGATATACTGTGGCAAGCCATGTCACTTAGGATTGTGTCTGCTTAGACACGATGCCTCTGAGTAATGTAATTTATATTTCATGCACAATTGAAGCAGCTAATGGTATAATTCTCCAAGGGGGAAACAAGTTGTTACAGCATTAATTACATTGCAGTTGCCTTCTATTCTAATTTTTCTTCTCCTGCCCTGAGCCGAGCACTTTGGAGCCATCAGCTCAAGAGCAGCTATCGCTGGTGCCACAGACGGACCTCTCCCTCGGTAACCACGGGGCGCCCAGGCAGCTCTCCCGCCGGCCGGGCCGCGGCTGCAGGCTGCGAGGGCAGGCTGCCTCTTGTGTGTGCGGCCCGAAACTGCAGCTTGCAGCCGGGAGACTGCGGCTGGAGCCGCGGCCAGACGGGCAGAAACAGCGGCCGGGGGCTTGGGAGAGGGTCTCGATCCTGAGCATCCCAAGAGGTGGTGAATAGCCAGGCACTGGAACAGGGTGCCCAGGGAAGCGGTGGAGTCACCGTCCCTGGAAGTGTTCACAAACCGGGTAGATGAGTCTCTTAGTAATGTGGTTTAGTGGAGGACTTGGCAGCCCTAGGCCAACGGTTGGAATTGATGATCTTAAAGATGTTTTCCAACCTAGTTGGTATTCGTTAATTTTATGAATACTTAGGTACCCTGGGATTTGGAGGAGGGAGAGCTGCGTGCCGGTGTGTCTCCTCCCTGGGTGGCTCTGCAGTGTCCATGACTGCTAGGGAGCAAGGGTAGGTCAAGAAGCACGGTTAGAGTAGACAGAAGTGACAAAACCCCCCTCTGTGGTCTCTCCGCTAGCTCGGCTTTCCCCTCTGCACAGCAATCACAGAGACAGTGCCCTACCATCTGCCCCTCAGCCGCTGCAGCGACGACAAAGCATTGGCAGAGGAGATGAGCGCAGCCCTAGCAAAGCAAAGCAGCCCCCAGGTGTCACAAGGAACCTCTGTCACATTTGCTTCTGGGGAAGAGCAAGTGGTAGGAGCCTCAGGGTGTCACCCAGCCTCAGTGGTGGGGCAGCAAAGGGAGCTGGGGATTCCCAGGCTCTGGAAGCAGATCCGGGAAGACAGCCCTGACAAGGCTGACTCAGCCCGAGGCCAGCCATGCCGTGTGCAGGGGAAAGCCCTGATGCACACAGCTGAGGCACGGCGGCAGCCTCTGGCAGGCAGAGGGGCCGAGGCAGCCTCAGGCTGGGGCTTGGGAGCTGCTGGTTGTGTGCGGCTTTGGGCTACAACGGGTGCTTCTTTTTCCAGTTTGCCTACGGCATCAAAAACCACGGAGCCAGCAGCTGAGCGAGGAGGAGGTGTAAAAATAGAATCACAGCTCCATAGCACAACGTGCCCGGTCTGGATGTAACCTGAGTGTGCAATGCCATCAAAAAAGAAGGAGAGCAGGGGAAAGGAAAGGGCAGGATTTACACAACTTCGGCTGCTATGGGAAGGACTGAAATTAAAATAAACCCCTGTGTGTGTGTTTTGGCTCAGTGGCATGTCTGGGAGGGAGGGCAGCATGCTGTGCTGCCAAGTGTGAGGCTGGGATCAAGAGGATCTGCTGTGTTCGGGCTTCCCACACTGTCAGGAGCCTCGCGGGGTGGTATAGATGACATCTCTAATCAGGAGGAGGAGGAGGGCAGTGTGATGGGGTGGATGAGGGAGGTGGCCTTTGCCTATGCTGCGAGCACTGCCTGTAGCAGCAAGCATCGTATGCAGTGAGAGCCAGCGACTGCCTTCATGGTGAGAGGCTGGTGGCCCAGATCACAGTGCTGCAGAGCTCCTGGGAGGATGCTAAGGAACATTTGCACTCCCCATACTCAGGCACTAATTTTGTGCAATCATTCATGTCAAACTATAAAGGAACTGAGTGCAGATCCGTATGGAAAATGATGCCATGCATCTATGCAGATATTCCAAGCATAGCATGGGACATAAGATCTGAAGGAGGGAGAACTGGAAAATTATTTATCCACGGAGAAATGCGGCTTGTAGGAAGCCAAGATTATTCGGTTCAGTTGAAGTTTAAACTGGAAAACAGCTTTGGCAGGAAAGAAAGTATGAAGAAATTGTCTCTGAAAATTCATTAATATCTGCTTCATATCGTCACTTCCAAAAGGAAATATTTCCACGGGGAAGAGAAATTCAAGTATCGTTCACTAGGGGACTCAAGGACCATTCTCCACAGGGAGGAGCACAAATGCATATGTATTATGTGCCCTCAAAGTGGTTAAATATAAATCAGTGATTAAATAATTTTAGCATATTAAGTGCTATTCAGTGATGTGGGGACTCCACCTTCCCAAGTGGGTGTTCTCCCCCCAAGACCATCGTGTCCCTCACGCTCTGTTCCTGACTCTCTGGGGACACTGCTATTTACACAGGAGCCCGCGAGGAGCCACAGTAGCCTCCATCACTCTGGGATGTGCTGCAGGCTGGTGGCTGGACACTGTCCAGCAGGATGAAATACTGTGTTTTGGTGTCTTTGTGCAGCAAAACCACACCTGAATTCCATGCTGTAATATTTTAGCTGTGAACTTTAATCGACCATTTTTAGCTCCTGAGGTATTTGGAGTGTCTTTGCATGATGCAGCAGAGATGTATCTTTAGTTCCTTAGGAACCCAGCTCTGGATCCCTTCTCTGAGGTTGGGGACCCTTTTCCTTGGCATCCGTATAAAACCTGAAAACCACAATGATCCTGGGGAAGATTTGAAATCGAGGTTCTCCTGTGGGGTAAATCCTTTTAGCTGATCAAAGCATTCCCCGTGCAGCCAGGAGGACAGGTACAGACAGACCCATGCTTGCCCTGGCCATGGTCAGGGCTGGCTAGGCACAAGCCACCTCCAGCCTGGGAGCCAGATCAGGTCAGCTCGGGCCCAGCTCCAGTCTCACTGGGAATCTGGCTGTTACAGCAGCGCCTGAGCCAACTCCCAGCATCCACCCAGCAAGCCTGGGTCTGGCTGCAGTCCTCATATCTCCAACGCTGACCCAAAGTGCTGGTCACCCACCGAGATCCCTTGAACTCGCTGAGGGAATTTGCAGTAGAAGACAAGGTTTGGGCTCCTGTCTCTGCGCAGCCTTTTCCTCTCCTTTTTTTTCCCAATACAGATAATTCATGTCAGCGTTAGGGGGCTGTCTGCAGCTCGTCACCTTGGGAAATCACGATAGTGATGTGGGGAGCATCTACATGGTCTGAGGTGGCTGGCTTTAGGCATTAGGGATTCCTTTAGCTGTTTATTTAAATCAGAGCTGGAGCGTACACAGTTTAGAGTTGGAGCTGAATTTCTGCTTAATCTCCACTTGCAAGAAAAGTGTGTCAATTTTTTATTCTTTTTTCCATAAGCAGTGAGGTAATTAAAGGGAGAACAAGGCAGATTTGCTGTTCTGGGAGCTGCTGCTGTATATCTGGGCTTCCACAGAGAAAGCTGGGTACTGCTATGAAGCTGTTCCAGAAGGAATGTCAGAAATACGCTTTTACTGATGAATAGGCAGAAGCCACGCTTTCAGATAGGAATATTTACCTGCCCTGCCATACACCCCAGCTGCTGCTATGTCCAATACATAATAATCCAATCCATTTTAATATCCTTCTGCTCTGCAATAGCCAGGAATCTCTCCATTTGGAAGAAAGTGGCTGCATTAGCATTCAGACTGTAATCCACACATCCTAAGCACATTTATAGCTGCTGCTATATACCCTTGGACCTGGATCAGCACTGGACTCCATGTTCCCTACAGCTCCCCCAACATTCAGAGGTGTTTGGTTCCAGGATCTCCCAGACCTCCAGTTCTCAAACTTCACATGCTGACCTCAACCAAACCTCTGTAACGTGCTTTCTGAGCCCCATGCTGCAGCCTGCCAGCTGTGCTGCAGGCATCCTATGAGCCACAGACACACAATATCAGCTATGGCCAGGCAACAAGCTGAGCAAGTTGTGCTTGTGGGAAATGGTCCAGGGGGAGGGGACAGGGCTGTGGCACTGCCCTTGGAGCACGAGCAGCAGGAAGGGACCACTCACAGAAATGAGACCCATTGAGGCTGCTAGTGATGTGCACTACTGCATGGTCTGGCATCCTGCCTATCGTGCCCATCCAGGCCATGGAAGGTTGGTCCATTCCCGAGAGGTTCAGAGGAATGTGCACAAGCTGTTGTATATAAGACTGCAGCCTTACATCTTTGCCTTTTACAGCCCTCAGTCAGATGTGGTGCAGCCTGGTCTGCATGCATAACCACCTTTGCGACTCCCTTAATGGAGTAAAGGCATCCCAGGCACTTGAATTCAGCCCCACCAGCGAGCGGGTCCCCCTGTCCCTCGTGCCACCTCGTGACACTGCTCCATCTTCAGGCAGCATGGCAGTGCCAGCGTCCAGCTGGAGAGGTGCCAGGAGTGTGCAGGGACCTCTGTTAACATCTGGGGAGTCTGGAAAGAAGAGACAGAAATGGCCAGTGTTTCACGAGGAGCCTCGCGAGGGCTGGCACCACGGCCCTCCTCTGCAAAACAGTGGGGTCCAGATCAGCTTTGATGAAGCATCTAAATTCTCTTCTGATTTCAGCCTTTTCTTGCTTTTGGCTCAGCACCAGCCTAGCAAAAGACACAGCAGAGGGAATGGAAAAGGAGGCAAGAGTGTGCCTGGTGAAGAGAAACCCTACACCTTTACACATGCTGAAATGATTTTTGCCCCAGGTTTGCGTCCCATTCTGACACTGTCCACGGCTGCAAATGCTGCCTAGAAAGTAAATGGGGACAGATTTGTATTTAACCAGGAAAAACTTTCTCTCAAAATGAAGCAGATTTCATTTCACTCACAAGTGTGAGGAATGAGGGACTGACACAATTTGTCTGTAGGCTGGTCCTACCACGGTCAGTGATGACCTGATCCTGAAACAACCCATCTTCCCCTGACCCAATGGCCTTGGTTTCTTTTGGCTAGAAGCCACGGTGTAGAGAGGGAAGGAGTCAATAAATATTTGCTTCATATCCCATTGCAAGAATTGGATTGAGCCAAAACACGCAAATCAAGGAGTGCATCAGCTTAGCCATCACAAAACAAAATGAAGGCCAGGAGCAAACAGCCTTTGGCAACTACTGGGCATGAGTTCATTGGGCATGTAGGAGAAGTGCTCAGCCTGCATGTCCATTTAGTACCTATCAAACCTATCCATAATGGTGCTAAATAGGCAACCAGCTTGCAAGTAAAAGCTATTCACCAGCAAGTAACCTAAAAACACACAGTCATTCCATATGAAACACCACAGCTTTCAGATGGTCTTCTAATTCTTGCTAGATATATGAGCACTCTTTCTTGTGACTGAAATGGAAGTTACACATCCCTACACTGACATATGCTCTGCTGCGAGGGTAGAGATCTCAGCAGAGACAGAAAAGCGAGGTTCTAGCAGTGGGTTCCTGCAGCTCTGGCCAAGCTTCCATCAGTGCTGAGCTGGGTGGACAATACATGTGTCAGCAAACCCCAGCCAATTCAGGATAGGAATCATCAGCCACATCCATGTCATGCCATCCAAACATAAGCACATATGAGAGTGCTTGGGGCACATCTGCAGACATGGGAAAGATGTGAGAGGTGGCAGCCAGTCCAGACCAGCAGTTCAGAGGACTCTTTGGAAAGGAAAATAGTCAAATGGCATAAAAAGAAAATCCCTCCTGTGCACAAAACCTGATCCCAGATGAGTCTGCTTTATGCAGGAATCACCTTGTGTTGTATCATCAAAAAAGCAGCCCTTGCTGCCGCACAAACAGAAGGCAATCCTCCCAGATTTAATGCAACAGCCATGTGCAATGACACACACAGTTCATCACAGAGGCAGGTAGCAGGGCCCTTCGCTCTTATTCATATGAATATAATGCCCACAGCAACACAACACATCAACATTTTTAGAGCCAACAGTTTGACTTTCATTGCTCTGTTATTTTTAATCATTTTAATCTGCTATTTTAGCATTCCACTTCTTCTCCGTTTTACTTCAAAACAAGACAAAAAGTATTCAGCAGCAAATACCTCTGTTTTTAATGGCTTGAAAAATAATGAAGGGACATTAAGCAGCTTCCAAGCCTTCCGGAGCATTGGTATTTTTAAAGATGAGATTGATCAAAGAGGCTGTGAACTCTAATGGAGATGGATTGGCTCAGCATGGTAATGCCAGCACAGAGGCCAGTTTAGCGTGGTTCCCAGCCTCTTCCTTTCATCTGCTATGCACTCCAGTGGCCAAAACCTCTTTGCTGAAGACAGACCCTGCCAAGTACAAAAAATCCCATGCTTTTATAAAGGTCCAGGGATGGGGATTTCAGTTTTAGAGCAGCTGATTGCTTGTGCCACTGCTTCGCTGCAAGCAGAGGACAGAAAAATCCTCTCCCTGAGGAAGCTCTCATGTGTTTGAACTATCCCAGCCGACACCGCACCATGCCTGCATTGCAATGCAGGCAGTGAGGAAGGCAGGAGATTTTACTTCAGTACATAGGCAAACCTCTGCTGTGAATCTGCCCAGCCTCCCCATGAAGAGGGGCTCAGCAGCCGGTGCTGTGGCGATGGCAAAGACCCATGCAGGAGGCAGAACGGCTCCCAAACCCACCTCTGTGTTGGGGTGAGGTGAGGCCAGCAAGGACTCTGCCTTGCCATCAGCACTGGGGAACCCTCCCTTCACACCTCACTGCTGCCGCCGCCTCCTCACTCAGCCAGAGACCTTGCACGCAGCTGGTTATGGAGTAATGCCTTGGCTTGCCTTGTATTCTGGCTGCTTCCTGTGTCCCTGAGAGAAGAACAAGCATCCTAATGGGATTTTTTGTTTGTTTTCCTCTCTTTTTTTTGTGGGAGGGACCCACCAGTTTAATAGCAGCCTATAAATCTAGTGGTACAGGAGGGAACTGATCTCAGACACCCTATGCTTGCCAGAACCAAAGTCATGAGCCCTGGGCGCGAAATGAGGCGAAAGCCACTCATTCCCTATTTTCAGGCAGTGCTGGGACTTTGACAGAGACAATTGCTTTGGCAGGGAACCCAGGTCTGCATCTGCTGCTTCTTTAAAACACACTTTGCTACCTTTCCCTGTGGCAGTGCTGTTGCTTTCTCCTCCCTGTGTGAATCCAGCTGGGCTTCTGGATGCAAAGCAGGATGACAAGACGTGATGCAGCAAGGTGAGGAAGTGATGGGCAGAAATACCTTATTTTGGTGGGAGAGTAACCACAGGAATGGCCCATGGGATATGTGCAGCACCCTGCATGCAGTTTGCACAAGTTTTCAGTAGTAGAAGCCTGGACCCACGAGCTTGAAGAGCCAGGGGGAGGGCCCAGAGACAGGCTGAGACACAGGATACTGAGCTCAACAGCATATCAACATGGAGCCCTGAAGTCTAAGGGCTTTGACACCCGTCAAGGGGGACTCTCTGGGAAACTGTTCCCGAGATCTTTCCCTCTGGCAAAGTGTCAGCGCCAAAGCAGAGCTGCAAATCCTCCACACCCCATCCCCTGGAAATGCACTGCTGCTTCTTTATATGCCCCGAGTGTGTAAACCTGGTCAGGGGATAGCCTTTACACCCTAGATTTAAGGCAGTGCAGTGACTATAAATATTGTGCTTTGAATAAAGGAGCTGTGAATACTAGATGAGTCTATTTATTGTTAAATGTCATATTTAAACGTTTTAACACTCGATGTCCCATTTGCTGCACCAGTCGATGAGACCACACCCCCCCTCAGCACACAGCAGCTTCATTGTCAGTGGGCAGACAGTATTGCAGAGGTAGGATGAGCAAGGTTATTGTACATTAAAGTTTTGCCAGCATAGCCATCTTGCATATGAATGTAAAGAAAACACCTCCCCAGCTCAGCACAGTGCTAGCACACTCTCTTGCACAGATTTACATCCTTCCAAGAGATCAAACCTTGTGCCAGCACAGCCCAGCACAAAGCCCTGGCTGCCTCAAGGTCTAGTCACACTGATGTTTGCTCTTCACCAATACCCACTAATTGTGGTGGTGGATGAGGAAGCTGTAGTTGCCTGCCTAATTAAGCAACAGTAGGGAACCCTTGAGCTATGCAGCCCCTGCTCCTTCATTTTGCATTAGTACATTGTTATTGCAATGGTAGCACTTTATAAATAAGCAAGGTACACACAGTTTATTGTTCCTTTTATTTGTGCCATTGTTATTTTTCATTTTGGGAGCCGGTATCTATTTGTGCTCTGTTTTTATAACTCCAGCTCTTTTCTTCCCTGACTGCTTTGAGAGTGCAGAAAGTAAGATTTAATTCACTTGAAACACCACAATTAGCCCCATCATGCTAATAACCTAGAGGAAACAAATAAATATTAGGGATTGTGGCACTTTGGAAATTCCCTGCGCTGCAGGAAGCAGAACTGCTGGTCAGGGGACATTGATTATTTTCTGAATCCATCCATGCAGGATTCAAGGACAGGACAAAACGCTATCAAGTCAGCAAGCAGAATGCAGTAAATAATGAGTGAGCTGGAGAGGGCTGAGGCTCTGTGCTGACTGAGTCCAGATATAAATCGTGGTGAGCTATCTGTCTCAGCATCATGGTGACACTGTCTCTGGAGCACAAGGGAAACCCAGACGGGTAACAGGAGGTGGAAAAGCCATCTGGGACTCCAGAAGTTTTGCATGTTGTTTTCACTGGGGTTGCAGAACCAAATCCCTTCCCCTCCTCCATGAGAAGCACTGCTGCTCTGGAAACCTGTGTGGATAAATGCCACTGATACTGCTGGAGCACAGTATGTCTGTGCCACATGAAGCTTTAGCCACAACAGGGGAAGTTGTGACACGGAAACAGGGTTTAACTGGTATAGCTCTCTCAAAGCATTTTGCTGTCATAGAATTGCTGCTATACCTATGCTGGGGAAGCACTTTTCCTTGTATAGAGATGCTCTCTGGCCTAGGCCTTGTTTGTGAAGGAAGGAGAGTGGAAGAGTCCAACAGATGAAAGCTTTCCACACAGCAGCAGGAGGGAGAAGGCAACCCATTAGCTTTCCTGCTCTTTTGTTTGCCTCTGTCATTTCCAAACCTCCATGTACTTCAGCACATCAGCTTCCTCCAGAGTTCAGGGGAACTAATCAAGTACGTAAAACACTCTCTGTGATCAAGTATTTGCAGGGCCAGGGTACTGGTTAAGTGACACAGGGAAACTGGAGAAGAAGACTCGCCCCTAGTCTGAAGACTTGGCTGCATCACGTGCTTGGGCCCACACAGGGCTGCAGTGCTGGCATCCCTTCAGGATGGCAATTCAGAGCATTCCTGCAGAGCACCAAGCGCTGCTTGTGACTCCCTTTTGCCAATTTTTGTGATTTAATCACCAGCCTTATGCTTCACCATGGTTTTCCTCCAAAAAGTAACCACGTGCAGCAAGAGTCTTAGCTTTCCTTCTCTGGAAGAAAGCAGAAAACCAGCAGTGCTTTGGGCTGATTAAGCCTCTTTTCTCCCTTGGTGGAGACAGAGAAAGGCACTGACAGGGACTGGCAGATGTCATTTGGCTTTGTTTCATCTCTCATGGAGGGCAAGAAGCCACACTCTCCTGTGACAACAGGTTCTTGAGTCAGTCCTGAGAGTATCATCAAGCAGTGCCCAGTAATTTCACTTCCTCTCAGTTGGGGAAATTCTCTCTAAAACTTTCTGCTTAATGGTTGACATGTTTGCAAGCTCGTCACTAACTCAGTACCTGGCACAACAGAGAGATGCTTCATATGTCCTGTAATTGAAAATTAAGGACAGAACAAGGGGGAATGGCTTTAAACTGACAGATGGTAGATTTAGAGAGATATCAGTAAGAAGCTCTTCCCTGTGAGGGTGGTGATGCACTGGAATAGTCCAGAGAAGCCATGGCTGCCCCATCCCTGGCAGTGTTCAAGGCCAGGTTGGATGGGGCATGGAGCAACTTGGTCTAGTGGAAGGTGTCCCTGCCCATGGCAGGGGTGTGCAACTACGTGATTTTTAAGGTCCCTTCAGACCCAAACCATTTATGGTTCTACGGTTCCATGTCGACAGGCTGCGACATGGCAGGGGATGAAGCCACTATGATAAATGAAGGGCCAGTCTTGGAGTTCAGAGCTGCAAATATCCCTGTTGCACAGCAAGCTGTGGAAGCAGCCCCTCTTACCTCAGCCTTACTGCTGCTATTTCCAGATGCTACTGCTTGAGACTTCTGCATGTCAGTGTTTCCTTCTGCCTGGCCCCTAGCCAGGCTTCACTCTCTGCCTAGTCTCTAGTGTTAGTCTCCAGTGCTAGCCTCCAGTCCTTGCTTCTCTTCATTTCCTAGCATAAGTGATCAGTTTTTACCATGTGGACCACTGCAGTGTGACATCAGGCATTTGAGCTCAGAGGAAGTGATTTGGTGGTCTACTCTAATGCCAAATCCAGGTGAGCAGCAGCTGCATTCTCCTGGTGATAACCAGCAGCAGCACTAACAACAAGCCCTGGAGCTTGGAAAACTGGCTTCTGCTACACAAGAAGCATGTGGCCCACATCTCCTACATGCCAGGCATGTTCTGGGCCTGGAGATTTCCCCAACAAACAACAAAGGCTGTGATTCCAGGCATCTGTTGCAATGCTGTTACCCTCTTGTGCATCCATCCATCTCTGCTCGCACAGAGATGTACTTTCCTCAGTGCTGGTTTGTGACAGGTTTGCCTTTTTTCACTTCATCTTCAGAAATGCCGAAACCCTTCCACACACAGATTTTTAGGGGCATAATTATCAAACTACATTTGGGAAAAGCAGGGTGACATCCTCCTGACCTGGCAATATTTTGCAGTAATGACAGTTAATTATGACATTGTGGGGCTATCACCCTAGAAAGGAATAGGATTAAGCAACTCCTTGCTTATCCAATTAGAAAATCCCCTACTAAAAAGAGCAGGTAGGAAAGCTGAGGGAGCATGGCACAGCCCCCAAGCAGCAGCAGCAGAGGGATGAGCAAGCAGGCTATTTTCAAGTGGTGGTTGAGCTGCACATGACATGGTTTACATGCTCTGCAACAGAGGGGAACCACAGCCCGTGCACAGGGAAAGCCCCTTCTCCTCTGCACAGGTGGTGTTTCTCAGGAGACATGAGGCTCTAAAAGCTGAAAAATCCCCAGGGGCTTTACCAGCTCAAGAGGAATTTTTGTGTCAGAGAAGAGCCTTTTGTGTCTGGGCTGAATGAGAGCATCCTGCCTCAAAATGACAGGCAGGGCCATCCCCTCCTGGATTTGAGCCTTGGTCTGAAATGGGAATACAGATTTCAAGCAGTTTTCTTAATCCCAGCTGGGTCTGCAGCTCTCCTCAAGAGCTTTTTCCTTGCTGAAAGGAAGAAGAGGAAAGGTTCAGCGCATCAATGTTTTCCTGCTCAAAATAACCCCATCCTGTTCCATGGCTCACTCTGAATCCTGACTGTGAGACTGGGTAGCACTATACCTTCGGAACAGTCCCTGATTTTGGATGCTGTGTGGGCTGCATGTGTGGAAGGTGTTGACTGTGCACCTCCTGCCACACACTGTGCACTTCCAGGCAATTCCCATGTAACTCCAGCTAACACCTCCCCTCTCTTCAGCCACCCCTTTTCCTAGAGCTAACCAGCATGGAGCTGTGCACAGAAAGCATTGCTGGCTTTGTCCCTTTTGGAGGGTCAAACCCTTAATCCCTGCCACTAGCTCCTCCTGGGCAGGGGAGCCCTTGCAGAGGTGTTTATCCTGGCAGTAAAACACCTCCTTGTCCTGTGCTCTTGGCAGGGAAGAAAAGCTCCCCTGCGCTGGGAGAAGGCGTCACTTGCAGCACACCACAGCTCTATGTCCCTTCTCAGATGGGCTGGGAAAGTGCTCACTACCCTGAACTACACAGAAAATCAACCCCTTCCTGTGCTTGTCCCAGTCCCGCACTTGGCGAGCCCTGACCTCTAGCTGGTCCCTTGCATCCCCTCCTGTCTCTCTATCGCAGTTGGCTGCCCTTGGCACCCCTTTGGGATGCTCCCAGGCAGTGGTAAGTGGGGAAGGAACTGGGCTCCATCCAAACCTCTCTGGGAATGCAGGGGCACCAGAGGGGATCTCCTGGTGCAGACCCAACAGCTCAGTGCCAGGCTCTGCACTCTAGCAGCCCAAGGCACGTTGTGTGGCCAGCACAGCCCTTCTCCACTGCCTCTGTAATCCTGGCTGGCGGGCAAGCCCTTTGCCTGGCTGCTAACACTACTGCACATGCACTTAGTTTTTTAAGCTGTTGCTCACAAACAAAAGTGTTCAGATGAAAAATAAACCTCTTAAAAATCCCAGCCTATTCACTCCTGGCAGTCTGGTATTCCTTCAAACTGTCAGACTTTGCAGATTGTTTACTGGAAACGGTTCAATTGGCAGGACCTTCTGCTGTGCAGATGAAATTTAAAATCCTGTTTCTTGTTGCGCTCAAAGTCTCTCTTTCCACTACATGGCTCTGCAGAATTATTATTCACTTGTTTCCCATTGAGTCAAAAAACACCTTCTCTTTCATTTCCGTCGTAAAAATGTGCAAGGGATATTTGCCCTCATGCTCCAGGACACAAGGCAACAGCCAAGTGCTTGGGCTGGAGAGAAAACGTTCCCCGATGGGTTCAGTAATGCAGAATGCTCAATTATCCCCCAAGCGTCCCTCCTGGCCAAGGTGTTTGGATGGATGGAGAAGCGATGCACAGCATGGCATTCTCTGTGGGCCACCCACAGCTCTCCTCCTCTGGGAAGCTCCTGCAAATACCTCTCTTGCGGATTTGGGCATTTCCCTTCCTGTGCACAAGTGCAGCAGGAGAAAAAGCTTTAACCTGCTTTGTTGGAGTCCCCTTGCTGCCTTTGCAGTGTTTCCTGTGAGCAGAGCCAGGGCCTCCTGCTTTTTAGCCTCTTTGGGTCAAATGCTTTGCTCCCTTTTCCTTTTGATTAGATGAATGGCTGATGCTCACCAGGAAAGGCTACATCAGCCAACTTCATAAAGTTTGTTAGGTTTAAGGAAGAAGAATCTGCCATGAATCTGGAGTCTTCCCTGTCCCACCTTCCCATGGCCTATGTCTGGAGTTACGTCCCAAATCTTACCTTCTGTTCTGTGCACCTTAGTTTGCTTTGTCCTTTACAGAAAAGGCTTTTAGGATTTGCATTTGTGCCTTTGTTAGTTGCCTTCTAGGTAGCTCAGGGCTACACATGCCCTCTGGGCAGGATATTTTCCTCTTGGGCCTCATATTCTGCACTGCTCCCTCCAGGAAGCAGTGTTGGTGTCCAGCAAGACTTAGAGGTGTGGGGAACTTTCATCCTGAGCAAAGCATGGTAAGGTGGCAGCTCTGATCCAAAAGACTCTGCTCTGGCCTCTCTGACCTGATGCACTGCTTTTAAGGATGCCAGGATGTTTTGGAAGGTGCCATAGCAAAAATGCTCCCCTGCCACACTTCCTTCTGCTCATCTTTGTTTCTCAGCCTACTGCTGACAACTTCCCTTCTCATGATGCTGAACTTTAGATAAGCCCATTTCCAAAGTGCAGCAGTCCCAGAGGAGCCATACTGGTGCACAGCTCCCATTGCCACATGCAGGAGGAGGTGCAGGATTTTCATCAACACCTGCTGGTTTCATGTCACTAACATGAACTTTGTCTTCTCCTGTGCTGATGTCAAAACAAGCCGTTCTAGAAAACAGCTTCTCATGCATCCAGTGAAATAACCTCCAGCAATGGCCTGACATGCCATTTCCAGTCATCAGGGGATGTTATGGTAGCCCACAACCACTCTGTCAGCAAGCAGAGCAACTTTCTTTATCCTCATTTCCTTCCTACTAACCCAACCAGAGGTCCTTGTTCCCCTTGTTCCCAGCTGCACTTCATAACTGAATAGATTGCACCCTGCAGCTTCATTCTCACTGTAGCACTCATTCATGGTCACCTATGGTCCCTGTACACTGCATGATCCATGCTGCTCTTGTCCCAGCCTTGTGGAAAACCTGTCCCAAAGCCAGCCTCTTGGTGTGATGAGTGCTTTTTCATGTTAATAAAATGAAAGAGCAGCAGCACAAACATGGAGAATCAACAGGACAAAACCACCCAAACGACACTAGCACATAAGAGCTGTGAGCCCCTGACTTGACTCCTTCCTGTCATATTCCTGCTCCCTGTGCTTCCACAGGGAACACTGAGGTTCACTGAGCAGGCATTTGGTTGCAAGGATAATACCATGTCCCCCACTACAGGAAGAGAGTGCTTAAAACAAAGATGGTGAATGAGAAGCACAAAACACCAAGTTTTACAGCGTCTATCCTCTGCATGTTGATGGGATGGAGCGGGAGGTTGTATATGTGCCACTAAACCAGTGATGTCAGGGATGGAGCTGGAATGCTCTGTGGCAGCTCATTTCTCGCACTGCTGAGTGGAAGGTGATCCTTTCTGCAGTGGGGGACAGATAAAAAATGGTTGGGAGGGCATCACCAGCAAAACTGCTTGCTGCCAGGAGGAGATGCATGGCAGGGTGGGCCCTGGGGAGACACCTGCTTAGTTCTGGGTCTGAGAATGCCTGGGCTTGCTCTGAGGGAGGCTCCGCCAGAACAGCTCTGGCACACCTCTTATGCTTTCTTAAGTAGCACAGATATTCTTTTAAGCTGTGCTTTGGGATGGGAATGCTCTCTTAACCAGCAATTTGTATTTCTTCTCGGATACAGGCAGTTCTTATTTTAGCTCCTGCACAAAGAGCTCCCACTGACTGGAGCATCCTTTCCCACTCGGAATTCCCTGAACACCTCTGGGGCAGGAAATGAGCCCTGGCACCAGGTCCTTATCCTTGGTGCTCTCTGGATGGAGGCGGGAGGGACATACTGAGCCTGCACATCACCTCTGTGCTGCATTTGCAAGTTCAAGATCTCCTCTCTCCCAGAAAATCAGGTTGCTTGGTAATGATGTTCCCCAGTGCTGGTATCACGGTCAGATAGATGTATCTGTGTCTAGAGGTCACTGCCATGGGCTTTTTCCTTCAAGATATAGATGGTCCTGCCCCCATCCTGCCTTCTGATACCAGCAGGGTAAGGCAGACCCCAGGCGTCATGCATGATGTACATCACAACTGCTTGTAGGATGGCTGTCTTGCTCTGAAATAACAGCTGATTCACAGCTAATAGATTCAGTAATCTGACATGCGGACTGTAATAATTGTATCTGAACAAGGCAGGCTCCAGCCTCTGCCAGCCTTATTAGAATGAGTGATTGTTTCCATCAGGGATGTAGCTCTGGTGCATTCACCTTTCCCAGGCTCTGAAATACAAATTGAGCTTCTGACCTTGGCGGATACGACAGCTGACCTATTTCTTCCTTTTTAAATAAGGGGGAAACAGACTTTGAGGGGAAAGTGCCTGCTTTCTGCAGGCCTCCTTCTGCTCAGCTCCTGTCTATCGTGAGATCTTAGTTAAATATTTGGCCTGCCATTATTAGCCTAAACTGCCAAGCTTCTTGTGTGAGGCACAGAGATGCAATCCTCTCTTCCTGCTGGGTTTGGGTTTATTCCTAATGTCTCTGCTCCCCAGCAAGGCAGAGGGATCAAAGGCAGCCTCTTTGCGCTGTAGCTGTGCAGACCGCTTGGTGTTTGTACAGCAGGGTGTACAAACACACTGTTTGTGTCCCAGGGCGTTCGTACGGCAGCAACCAGGGCACTGCACTAGGAACAGGGATCAAAGCTGCACTGCTGCTGCGCAGTACCCCTGCCGCCTCTTCCCTGCTCCCACTCTCTGGCAGCACAGGAGGGTCTCTCCGGGGGGGGGGGGGGCAGGTTAACCCCTCCGGCACCAACTGGGAAGCACTAGGGCTGATGCATTTGCAGTCTTGCCCTGCCTGGAGAAGGAAATGCTGCCCGCCTATTGCATGGGAAATGCAGGGCCAGGGCCAGGGAGGGGATGACTCCCAGGAGACTTCCCCTGGCAGCCATAGAGCCATCTGCTGAAATAAAACCACTCCTGCCCCTAGCCAGGAGCCTCCTTCACCAGTCAGTCAACAGGCCTCAGGCGCTAATCCTAAATGTCCCCAGTGATATCAGTGATATGCAGGTTTTTCAGGAGGCTGCAAGCTCCATCCTGTGCTGTGTCTGTAAATGCAGCTGGGAAGGAGGTTTAGCCAGAGTCTCCCCCCTTTCCCACATACTGCTTTTCTTAAGGTTAAACATCAAGCACCCCTAAAATATCACCAGGGTCTGCAACCCGCAGGTGCTTCGGGAGGGGGCCAGCCGCTCTCCGCGGGGCTCTGCCCTGATTTATGGAGGTGTGCAGCACAGCGCCATAAATCGAAGCGTACATCAGATAACGTCACGGGAGGGCGGCATGCATTTTGTTAGCGCTGGGATGCTAGCACAGGAGCAGGGACAGCTCCGGGGCGTGCAGCTTGCTTTCCTTTCTCCATCGACGATGGTAAGCAAAAGCTGTCCAGCTTTGTCGGCTGCACCGGAAATTGTGCCTGAGCTCAGCACCCGAGGCACCAGCAATGTTATGCGAGATTCCTGCTGCTTTGCCTTGCTGCTCCTCTTTAAGTGGGGAGCCTGCTTATGGACCACAGGCCAGTTCTGTAGGGCTGGGGGTTCCACACAAAGGAGGGAGCCGGGCAAGGCATTAGAGCAGAGGGAAGATTTATGTCTTTCACTATCCATCTGCAAAGCAAACCAAAAATAGCTGAAACACCGTTTTTCTGCTTTATCGGTTCTGTGAATAAGCATATAAATTTCTACACCATTTCTGGAGGCTTGCTGAAGGGCGAAAAAATTCATCCCTGAGGACCTGGTCAGCAGTAGTGGCAGCATATGGTCTGCTGAAATCAGTGGCTGAGCGCGTTTTGTGTGTGTTAGCTTTAAAAAGGTGACTTTGCGAGTAATTTCAGAAGCGGGGAGGGGTTTTCTTTTTTTCCTCTTTCTGTTTTTTCCCCTTTTTAATCCTGTGTAAGCTGATGCAGCTGTCATAGCCAGTAAGTCTTGAGTAAGGGAGCTGGGCTATGATGTTTTAACTGTGAAGCACTAAGGGGTGCTGGCTTTTGGCCACCTTGGGAGCAGGTTCAGCCTGTTCCTGGGAGACAGACGGGAGAAGGCAAAGTCCCTGTTGCAGGCAAGAGAGGAGTCGGAGATGTTTCGTTTTTCCCAGCAGCTGCAGCTCCCCCGGAGGAGTTGGGGCCCTGTAGGTCCGTGGGAAAGTGGCTTCAGTCTCCCCGCTGCAAAAGGATGGTGGGGGAACGTGGGTTCAAAGATGGAACTCACTGGGGGAAAAACAAATACAAACAGGCAACTGTTTATGGTAGATAAAGTGTGGCTTTTTCTCTTTCATCGTTGACTAAAACCTCATGTTCTTTCCGGTGAGGGAGGCAGGAGCCTTAATGCGCTGTCAGAAAGATGTCTTTCAGCAGGCAGCACCTCTGGATGTTTATCTCCCTGCCATTGTGCTCCAGCGCTTTGAAATGTAAAGGGAGGACGATGCTAATCACGCTGTTGCTTAAAGATCAACAGCCAGGCGAGATGTACTTTGTCACATTTTCTCTTTGGTCTCTCTTCTCCCGTAATGAAAACGGTGACATTCATTCAGGCTCGAACACCAGCGCATGGCGGTGGGGTTTTAATGAATCACTCGTGGCCTTTCCCTGGGCTCTGAGTGAGGGGTGCAGCCTGAGCTATTCCCGGAGCACACTGACTGCCACTGGAGCTGCAGATCGACCCGCTGGGGTAGCACATCTTGGTGCCTCGTCTGGTTTCCTCTGCTTCGGACCGAATCAATCCCGCATTACTGAATTACTGTTTGCTGAAGACAGGGAGGATGCAAAATGTAACCAAAGGCTGAAAGGCAAAAGTCTAATGTGGGATTTCTTATTGGTGGGAGAACAAGGAGCTTTAAGGATGTAAAAAAGGAGGAGTGTAGAATAAAGGAAATAAATGCTTATCTGTGCAAATAAATGAATCTCAATACATAAGGCACCCCTTCCTCCCATGCTGGTCTAGGCTAGTAAATAACAGAGCAGAAAGGAAGCAGGCACAGAAAGCTGGAGCAGTAGTTAATGAAATTAATGGAAATGATGTGGCTGAAGGGAGAGGGTTATTTTCATTTGAAGACAGGAATCTCTTGTGCTCCTGCCTTCTTCACTGTGATATTAGCATAGAGATCTTCACTTCCACTTTCCACTTTATCCTGCACGTGAGGAAAATGCAGCAACTCAAAGTTGTACAAGGAGCTCAGGGAGAGGGGGAAAAATTTAGCTCCTCTCCTAATGCCGATTAAATAGAGCAAACAAAGAAGAGAGCAGAAATGTGAACAGTCAGTTCTTCTCCAACAAAGGCTCCACTCAATCCTATTACAGGGTTATATCAAAAGCATCTTTTGCCTGCCTGATGGCCAAGGGAGGTATCATCAATTGGCAGTGAGAAGGCTGGGATGCACTGCAGGTAATGCCGAGTAACTGGAGAAATACAGCAGCAGCGTATGTGTCAGGCATCGAAATAACACCCTGACACGCCAGTTGCATTGGCTTTCCCCAAGCCTTTTTTGTCCCATCCCCGTTCTCCTCCGGGAGCAGCTCGCTGCCTCGGAGACTACAGGTGATTAAGCGCTTCCTTGGAGCACAGTAAGGGGGAAGCAACGGCTCATGCACAAGCCGCCGTCCCTGTGCAGCCTAGGAAACGCCATGCATTTCTGAGCAGCATCAACCGGTTTTTCCTCTGTGGAGAGTTTCTGTCGCTGCCCCGGATGCGGGGTGCCTGGTGCTGGGAAGGATCAGATCTGCAGATGGCTTCAGGTTCCCAGCAAAGCTCTGGTTACCTCAAGGCACGGGGCTTGCAGGGAGAGCAGCACATTGGCTGCTAAACTGATGGATGTGCATCCCTGGCGAAAACTGCTCACCAGCCTGTCCATAGCAATGTGAAATTGAGGGGTGAGCTCTCTCTCTGACAGCCAGGTTGCCTGTGTGCAGCTGACTTAAGGACGAGGGGCTACACGGTGCTAAGCACACCACTCACCTTCCGGCCCCCTTCCAACATGATAAATGCTTATTTAGATGGTGCCCTGCAATGCGCAGTTGGATACAACTCATAAATCCTGGTGTTAAATCGGTAAAATAAAAATCCAGTGCTGCATCAGCTTGGCCTTTGAGAAGGCAAAGCTGATAAATAGGGTTTGATTGACTCTTTCTACACCGATGCCCCAGAGCAACACCCTCTGCACAAGTGTGATATTGCTGCAAGCTGACAGTACAAAGGACAGACGTGTATCCGTGCCAGCTATTGAGCCGGCTGCCTGGATTAACCCTGATTTCCTTCCTGAAACTCCTTTCTTCCACTGAGGAGGGAAACCAGGCATAAGAGCGAGTCCCTTTGCCTGTCATGCTGAGAGCATGGAGCTGGCAGCGTAATTCAGCATGCTAAGCCCAGTTCTCCCCTCCCTGGTCCCTGCTCTGTGGTGCTCCAACTCCGTAAGAGCGTAGGATTTACACCGTCTTACACAGGGAGCGTGAGAAGGATCAGGCTGTAACAGTCCCAACTCTCAGCTTCCTGGGAAAGTCAGAGATCAGCTGCCTCCCAGCTCTCCTTGCATCCGTTGGGCTCTTTGTATCAATAGGGATTTCCAAGGATATGGGCACAGGGAGGGCATGTGAGACAGCATCCTGCACTCACCTTTCCAGTGTTAGCCTAAATGCCTAGGGGAGGAGTGCCAAGGATATGGGCGCAGGGAGTGCATGTGAGACAGCATCCTGCTCCCACCTTTCCAATGCTAGCCTAAATGCCTAGGGGAGGAGTGCCATTGCTTCTGAGAGCAGAGCACCCAGCTCCTTCCACCCCACACTGCTGTTGAGATGAAAAATACTAATCTTATCTGTCTAATAAGGTGAGTTCCCTATGCAGCATGAAGGAGCCTCTCCATTGAGATGATGTCTGCCAGCCAGGTGCCACCCGGAGCGAAACCTCAATGGGGAAGGGAAGAGCAAGAGGCAACTGCACTTTTCCCTGTGCCTTTTGCTTGTGTCAATGCCATGAGCGGTACCTACCCAAAAGGAGCCTTAGTTCCCAGAGGATGCTCCACTCCTCCCTGCCGTCTGTGTGCTTGCTAGTGGCCAAGCTGATGCGGTGCCAAGAATCTGGTGCCAGCACACAGAGCCAGTAAGCTGCTTTTCTGCTGATCCCTGCTCCCACCAGCTGCCCAAGGCCTTGCAAGAAACCAGCTCTGGAGGGAGGCCAACTGCCTGGAGCTAAGCAGAAGCGAGGGGGAAGATGCTGGCTGCTAGAGGGAGGCGCCTTTGACCCCCTTGATGCTTCTGTATGTCCCCACAGGCAGGCAGTCCCTATGCTAGAGAGCAGCAATGCCACATGTTGCAGCTCAGGGCTGTATCCCTCAACTCACTGTTGTGGGGCTGCTTTCCACTATCTCCACTTGTCTTGAGGACACTGCAGGGGATGACCTGTGTCATGTCTTCATGAGCCCTAAGTGACAGAGATGTGATTTTCCTTGCGTGAATTCATTGGAATGTTGGGTAGGTCAGAAATAGGCACTGCCAAACCTGTCTTCTGGTCCTGGTGTTAGCATCCTGAAACACATCAAGTGCAGACTGATGACGGTTATACTCAATGAAGACTGGAGATGGGAAGGGAAATGACGTACAACCACTCACATTGATTGTGGGAGCAGAGTGCAAAGCTATAGCGCAGGCCAGGTGTCTCTAATTCAGCTTATACTGCTTGGAAACAAAGATTAGAGCTGTAGCAACATTTCAGTTTACGCTATCCTCAATGAAAAACTGAAGGTGAGAGAAGGGATATGTCCTTGAGGCTCAGCCCAGCAAGCAGGGCTTTTTACTCAGCTCCAATAGTTGGGGAGGAAATACAAGCAAGTTTGGAAGGAAGACAACATTTACAATGAAAAGACAAAATGTGATCACAAAATGGTCTGTGTTCTTTTTAATCTGTCTCCTCTTGGCTGACCATTGGTTAAAGTCAGCACAAGTGGGTAAACTTCAGCCAGCAAAAGATGCAGCCAGTGCTAAGATGCTGTGTAATAGGTTGGAGCTGAGCAGGTACGGGACCAAATGTCTCTGCTAAATGAGAGTGCTGTGCAGGCGATGGATGCCCTTGTTAGAGCCTCAGTAAATAGGCTCCATCTTGCTATTTGTCCATCTAAGACAATATCGTAGAGAAACTGTACAGATTACCCTCAAATAAGTAATTCTCTGTATGCCTGTATGCCTATTATTTAAATAAAGAAAATGACCTGCATCTCAAATCCAGACTTTCCTGACTGCTCAGTAAGAGCAGCATATTGTAGCTTCCCAATGAATTTTCTCCCTTGTTGCTTAAATTTCAGCTGAGGAAAATAAAAGCATCTTGTGCTCCTTTCTCACGCATCTAAATTCTGAAGCATCAGCTGTTTTGTGGGGGAGGGATAATAACTCCCTGTTTTTAACATCCAACTCAATATGTTTGTGAAAGGGATTATATGGCACCTCGTCCACACACGGCAAGGGATTGAATGTCATGACTGGGGAGGGCACCTCCACCCTCATGTTTAATTCAGGCATTGTTTTCTCTCTCAAAGGCAGGGAAAGCAACCAAGGCTTTTGCTTTGGAGTGGGAGGTCAAAAATAAATCTGAGTTACTTCCATCTTGAAGGTCTTTTCCAGCCTGGTTGATTCCATGACTCCACGACTTGGCCACTCACAGTGTTACTCCAGCAACCCCTATGGAACACCTTGGGATCGCCGCTCTGTCCTCAAGGTTTCTTCCTGCCCTCAAGTGCTGAACACAAGCTGTCAGTAGCCCTGTCCCCATTTTACAGAAGGCAAGAAGGTACTGGGGATAAGGACACTTGTCAAAAGCCACCAGCATGATAGGGGCAGGCCAGGTGTGCAAACACGCTTCTGCTTCCTAATCACAGTCTGCTCCCAGGATGGTGAGTAGAACCTCATGTCTGCGATTACACCTGGTGGCCTTTGCTTCCATATGCCTTTGGTTTGAACTGGTGTATGAATGGAACTGACTGAAGGAAGAAGTCCCAGGTGCATGTGGGACCTAATACTAGGCCCAAAGAAAATGGAGGGGTAAAGGAGAAAGCTGTCATGGGGGGAAATGGAAGAAAGATTAAAGGGAGCAAGGAATAGGATAAGGAAAGAGAAGAGGTTTGTTGGAGAAATGAAGACAAAGATAAATAATGCTAGCAGTGGTGGTGAGAAGGAAGAAAATAAAAGGGAATGAAAAGCAATGGGAGAACAACAGAAAAAGCTAGGTAAAGAGAAGCAGAGGAGTGAGTATCCTTCCTGCAAGCCCCCGTGATGGCTGTTATTTGCAGATAGGAAGTGCTGCCTGCAGAAAAGCTGATTAAGGCTGATTGAGTGAAAGAATGAGCCACATGTGACAGATGTTAGTCACTTTGTGTAATGCCCTACTGGAAGGGACACGGATGCTGTGGGGATGACAGTACTTGAAGAAATTGTGGGAATAGAGCAGCCCTGGGAGCAGGAGGGTGGGAAGATGAATGGTAGGAGCACTCCAGTGCCCTGATCTCAAAACAGGAAGAAGAGTGCTCCGAGCGGGGGCTCTGCCTTTTACATAGCTCCTGCCTCTCTCTGTGCTTGATCTTTTGCTCATCTGAAACCAGGCAAAGGCCTGAAGATGGGAACTCCCACTCATTCCTGCAGGGAGCAGGACTGCCTCATCGACCTCAGCACATCCCTGCTTGGAGCAGAGAGCCTGCTGCACGCCAGTGCCACAGTGATGTGTGCTGGGGCTTGCCCTGGCTTGGGATACGGCCAAAAGGAGCTGTCCTCTGACCTCAGCCAGAGACTCACAGAATGGGTGTGCAGCCCCTGTGAGTGCTGTGGGGGACCCTTTAGCCAGCATAACCCCCTGCTTCATGCACAGAGGAGGGCCAGGGAGATGTCCCTGCTCATGGTGGCCACACATTGGGCATCCCTGTGGCCTGTCCCTGTAAAGAACTCTGTATGTTCAGACTCTATCCATTAAAGCATTTATACCACGTACAGTCATTTGACTGCAGTGATCCCAAAGGTGAAAGGAAAGGGGCCTGAGTTCCCTCTGCATGAGCTTTGCAGAACTGTAGGGAGCATACAGCATTTCCTCACCATTCCGTGTCAATACACCAATTGGCATTTGCGACTACACTGCTTATGGGG